>VZUI01063683.1:0-50774 GCA_013401135.1 Cettia cetti | reverse complement strand
GCCGCGCGAGCCGGGCGCGAGCGCGGGGCTCCCGCAGCGCGCGCCGGGGCAGCGGCACAGCGGCCACCGGCACCGGCGGCGACAGCGCCCCGCCCCAGGGACTGCCGCTGCACCGAGGCCTACCCTCAGCCTCCTCCGGCATGCACACACCGAGTGACCCCCTAGGGCTTCCCCTCAAGGCCCTTCACCACCCTCGTTGCCCTCCTTTGGACGCTCTAATAGCTTCGTGTCTTTCTCACATTGTCGCACCCAAACCAGCCCCCAGCGCTGGAGGTGAGGCTGCCCCAGCTCAGAGCAGAGCAGGACAATCCCCTCCCTTGCCCGGCTGTGCTGCTGTGCCTGGTGCACCCCAGGTGGCCCTCCTGGCTGCCAGGGCACTGCCCAGATTCAGCGTGCAAAACGGGGAGCAGGGTTTCATCCTTGCCGAGTCAGAGGGGGTCAGGGCTGGCAGGGACCTCTGCAGAGAAACCAGTCCTGCCCCGTGCCAGAGCAGGGCTGGTGCCTCTACCTCATTGCCTGGCGTTGCATTTCATAGGTTTCAACACTAATTTTCCTCTTTCTTCTTAGCTTTTAAGCTCTCAGTAACTCTTTTCTGTCTAACTTCTTATGAGGTGTCCGGGATGTGTGATCACTGGCCCTTTCCTCATTACTTGGAGTCACTGAGCTGGGATGACCACATTTTCACTTTCTTTTTGCCAGTTGGTGCAAAATGGTACAAGTTTTGGGAACATCTATGCAACCTTTCTTTTTCCTCTTTTTTTTTTTCCCCCTTGTGTTGTATTAGGAAGCATCTTTGCACCCACATTTTTCAAGCTAGCCTACCGTTTAACACAGGCAGCCTCGTAAATCCACACACTGACTTTCCAAGGAGAGCTGCTCCCAGCTTTTCCCAAGCACCCCGGGGAAGCACTGCTGCCCATCACAGCCAGGGTGTCCCCTCCGTGGGCAGCCCAAATGGTGTGTGTCTGTGTGAGCTGTCCTGGCCACTTCCCGCTGCTGCCTCCTCACTGTGATCCCCGCACGGTGCCGAGAGGCTCTGGACTTTGCAAGGGCTGTGACACGGGGACACAGAGAGTCATTCGCCCTACTGGGTATACATGAACATACATTTGCTCTACTGGGCACTGAACCTCCTCCAAATAAGTGATGTTTTCAAAACAGGGAAATAATTAGGAAGCTGTTGGACTCTTCCTGTTACTAATCCCTCAGGGAAATTGAGTTGGACATGTCCAGAGACACTGCTTATGTACTTGCAAAAGGGCTGGCTGGGGCAGGTATATTTTTCTTATTTTTCCAAGGATAAGTGAGTTTTAGCCCAGTCGTCAGGGTCGAGATGAAAGATGGAAGGACAGTAATGCCTATACCTCTTTTTTCCCCTTTGGACATACTTTTCTGCAGCAGCCTGTCACAGCTGAAACAAATCTAGACCTCACTTGAACTCTGATTCTTAAGAGACATTGATAAAATACTTTCAAAAGACATCATGGGACCTGAAACGCTTAATGCTGCTAATGATCCTGGACTTGGCAGAGACATCAGGGCACAGGACACAATTCCCTGTACCTCACCTTCCTTAGGCAGTAAATTGCTCATTGCTTTCTTTGTGTGTGCCAGTGGAACTTCCTTTTTATCTCCTCCTCTCCTTTTCTTCCTTCCGCTGCTCCAGATATCAGTGCCCTTTTTTCAGATGGTCTAGCTGCTTACATAATCTAATTACATTTATAAGTTGTTCTCTGCTGGTTTTCACCTTCAAGACTACTGCTGCTATTTCAGGCCTGAAGAAGGGGCTTCTGCCCAAAAGCTTATCCTGTTGGTTTTTTTTCTCAGTGGCAGCCTGATAAAAGATAGCCCATCTTTTTACAAACCACAGTAGAAAAAGAGCAACTTACATCTTTAGCAGTGTGTTGAGTGACAGAGGAACATTTGGCTCCTTCTACATAGTGTAATATGCAGCTAAAAACATCCAGTTAGTAGGTGTGCTTCAATTTGGCTTTATTTTCAAGAGACTGTTCTAGAAAAATGGATATTTCTGCAGTAGTCCGGAAACCTCTTACAAATTCATCAGTTGATTCAATTAGCTGAAGTCAGGGTAGAATGCCTTTAGCACAGTGTGAAGGGAGATGGACCTTCAGGCTGCTTTGCCTTGCCAGTAGGTCTGTTGAGTTGCAGGTGTAAAATGTGAGATGTCATTTAAAAATGTGTCTGTTAAATGGGTCAAGGCTCCTGTGTGAGCACCAGTTTGATGTGGAGTTAAGCTAAATCAGTATCAAGCTGAAGTTAGCAGTGTTTTAATTGGCATAGGAGTCACTGAGGTACCAGTGCTGAAATTTTCCTGTGATCCTATATAAACAGAGAATTATGTCATGTGCTGATACTTCTGTCCAGGCAGCCTCTTCAAGCACTTCTCACATCCAGCCAGAGTTGGATTCACATTTCAGAGGGATAGGGTAAAAATATGGCCCCTCCCTCCACCTTTTTAGCTGCCGATTGACAGCCAAAATGATGTGACAGGTTTTCCTGATCGTGCACCTCACCTTTCGTGTTGTAAATCCCGAAGGACTGATGGAAATCTTGTGGGTTTATAGATGAGTCTTCTAATAGTATCTGAGGAGGATTTTCCAGGCAGGTGTCTGCAGAGTCTCTCAAGAAGCCTTTCTCATGGAAAGCCACAGCTCAGACGGTTGTGAATACTGCAGTATTACTTCCATCAAGTATTAGCATCTGGATCTGGCCGTGCTCAACTAATTGTGTCTTGGATTAAAGTGCCAGATGACAGCTGATATCACACCATTCTTTCCCTAAATAAGCAGTACATTTTCAGCCCATTGTGGCAACTCCCACTGAGCTGTAAGAAGAGGGAGGAGATCCTGCCTTAAGCTATGTCTCCTGCAGGGTGCAGTGGAAATAAAGCAGAGGTGAGGCTGGAGGAGAGGTGATATAGGGCTATGACATCAGGGATGGCACCAGTGTGTTCTAACACTTGTAAAAGGCTATGAAACTCACTTAATAGTGGTGATGTTTTACATCATTTGCTGGATGTGGAGCAGAGTATCTTAAGTGTGTGTATATATACATATATATATACACACACACACACATATATATCTGCTGGTAGAAAGAAACTGAAAAAACATGAGGATTAAAGGACTGAGCAAGCCCTGGCACTGCAGAGAGGCTGGCAGCACAGTCTGTGCCCAGTGCCCCCCTCCCCAGTGCATCTCCCAGCATAAAAGCTTTGGGAGAGAGGATGCACGTGACCAGCTCATGTCTTCACAAATCTGTCTGGAATATAGGACTGAAACAAAGAGCTGTGACATTGTAGCCCCTCTTTCAACACACGCAGATGGAAACTGTAGCTTTTAACTGGTTTTCTTCAAGTTCTTTTCCCCGGGCATTTCCAGGCAATAAAGATTTGACCACTATTGTTATTACCCCTTCTTATTAATTGGGAACTGATCTTACAATCCATCAATTTGATTCTTTCAGGTGAGTTTATGTTATGAATATAGTCAATCTTCCCTTGCTTGGCAATTCTTCAACTGTTTTGGATCTCGAGCCAAAATTCATAATTTAGATTTACATTGGCAGTGTACTAAGCCAGAATCCCAGATCCCAAGATTAGTATTTGAAAAAGTTGAGCTTTGATCATTAGTGTAGCTTATCAGCTCAGATCTATTCACAAATGACAGACCATGTTATGCTGGTCTAGATAGATGAAGGTATCCCAGACAAAGGGATCACTTTTTCGAGTACAAGGAAGGTCTGCGGTTGAGCAACAACCCTTTTTGCACTCAGAACAAATGCAGGTGTTCTCACCTTGGCATTTTCAGTATTTACAGCTCCTCTGGCTGAGTCGGGACCCTAAGAGCTCTGTTTCTCTCGCTGGCTGCTGCACTTCTGCGAACAGACACAGATGTCACTGTGCAGCTACAAACCCCTTTTATCTGTGCCACTGCTTGCACCAGCCCAGCTCACCCAAACCCTGCACTGGAGGGTGTGGGGCTGTCAGCCAGCACTGCTGCGTTTTTAGGAAAAACAGGACTGTGATTCCCAAGTTAAGAACTATGAAGCAAGGTGCTGCCCACCTGCAATTTTATACTTACTAACCTTATAAACATCCAGGTGACTGAAAGGGCTGTGGTGGAAAGGCCTGCACCTGATCCTCAGGTCTGCTGCCAGTATGTCCCACTGATGTCCTGAATGTGTTCTGCTCAGTCCCTTTGGTGGCAGAGAAAAATTATGAACAAAATAGGAGAACTCACATCATTAACAGGTGGCTTAAGGGTCGGTGTCATCGACAATATTTCGGATTCTTTTATCATGGAGCAATTTTTGCAACACCTGCTCTGTTGGAATCAGATGGGATGCATCTCTCTGTTAAGGGCAGAAGGTTAGCTCATGAGCTGGCAGACCTCGTTGAGAGGGCTTTAAACTAGGTTTGAGGGGGGAAGGGGATGCAGCTGGGCTGCCTGGAAGCAGGCCCAAGGGTGGTAAGCCTGAGCTAGGGGTGAAATCAGTAGCCCAGCTGAAGTGCATGTATACCAATGCACGAAGCATGGGTAACAAACAGGAGGAGCTGGAGGCCATGGTGCAGCAGCAAAGCTATGATGTAGCTGCCATCATGGAAATGTGGTGGGATGACTCACATGGCTGCAGCACTGCTCTCAATGGCTACAAGCTCTTCAGAAGAGACAGGAAAGGGAGGCGAGGTGGAGGGGTGACCCTTTATATTAAGAAGGCTTTTGACTCCATAAGTATTGGAACTAATGAAGATGGAGTTGAATGCCTATGGGTAAGAATTAAGGGGAAGACCAACAAGGCTGACATCCTACACCCAATCATGAAAAGGGTGGGAAGGAGGATCCTAGTAATTATAGACCAGTTAGCCTGACCTCAGTACCTGGCAAGATAATGGAACAGTTTATACTGAGTGTCATCATGCAGTGCCTGCAGCATGGCCAGGGTCTCAGGCCCAGCCAGCCATGGGTTTAGGAGAGGTAGGTCATGTTTGACCAACCTGATCTCCTTTTATGACCAGCTGACCCACCTGGTGGATGCAGGGAGGGCTGTGGATGTTGTCTGTTTGGACTTCAGCAAAGCCTTTGACACTGTCTCCCACAGCACATTCCTGGACAAGCTGGCAGCTCGTGGCTTGGACAGGAGCGCTCTTTGCTGGGTTAGGAACTGGCTGGATGGCCGGGCCCAGAGAGTGGTGGTGAGTGGTGCTGCATCCAGCTGGGAGCCAGGCACCAGTGGTGTCCCTCGGGGGTCTGTGCTGGGGACAGCTCTGTTCAATATTTTTATTGATGAGATGGATGAGGGTATTGAGGCTTTCATTAGTAAATTTGCAGATGACACTAAGCTGGGAGTGTGTGTTGATCTGTTGGAAGGTAGGATGGCTCTGCAGGGAGACCTGCAACAGCTGGATGGATGGGCAGAGTCTAACAAGATGAAGTTTAATCAGTCCAAGTGCCGAGTCCTGCACTTTGGCCACAATAACCCCCCCTGCAGCGTTACAGGTGGGGATGGTGTGGCTGGACAGTGCCCAAGAGGAGAGGGACCTGGGGGTTCTGGTCAGCAGCAGACTGAACATGAGCCAGCAGAGTGCCCAGGTGTGCCCAGGTGGCCAAGAGGGTCAATGGCGCCCTGGCCTGGATCAGGAATGGTGTGCCCTACAGGAGCAGGGAGCTCATTCTTCCCCTGTACTCGGCACTGGTGAGGGTACACCTGGAGTGCTGTGTCCAGCTCTGGGCCCCTCAGTTCAGGAAGGATGTTGAGAGTGTCCTGAGGAGGGCAACAAGACTGGTGAGGGTCTTGGAAGATGAGCCATATGAAGAACGACTGAGGGAGCTGGGGTTGTTTAGCCTGGAGAAGAGGAGACTCAGAGGTGACCTTATCACTCTCTACAACCTCCTGAAGGGTATTTGTAGCCAGGTGGGAGTTGGTCTCTTTCTCCAGGCAGCAACTGACAGAATGAGAGGACATGGTGTCAGGCTGCATCAAGGGAAATATAGGTTGGATATGAAGTTTTTTCACGGAAAGAGTGATTAAGTACTGGAATAGTCTGCCTGGGCAGGTGGTGGAGTCACCATCCCTGGATGTGTTTAAAAAAAGACTGGATGTGGCATTCAATGCCATGATCTAGTTGAGGTGTTAGGGCTGGGTTGGACTTGATGATCTCGAAGGTCTCTTCCAACCTACACATTCTGTGATTCTGTGCATGATGGAATAGAGGGTGCATTCGTTAAAGTGGCAGTAACATTAGGTTGGGAAGGACCACAAGTGTATTGGAGATTAAGACTGGAATTAAAAAGTGATCTTGACACATTGGACAAGGGGCCTGAATTGTTAGAAGGCATTTGGACAAGGCCAGCAGGTCAATGAGCAGTCAAATGTTTACTCAAAGGAAAACCTACCAAAGGCTTTTGAACACAAAGATGCAGCATAACATTCAAACAAGCTCTGAGCCACACAGTACTAGAAATTAAAAGAGTATGTAGGGGAAGTGCTGCCTTATCCTGGCCCTGGCCCTGGCCCTCTGCTCTGTTGTAGGCTTCTGCTGCTGGCAAATGCCAGGGAATGCTGAGATGATGATGATGTGCTCCATATAGGTGCTCTGATGTCATGCTTGCAAGTGCAGAGAATGATCAGCCACAGACACAGGACAGAGAACTGGGCAGAAGTCTACAGAAGAGATCTGGGATACTGGTGGATACAAAGCTGAACCAGAATCATAGAGTCATAGAAACATTTAATTTGAAAAAGGTCTCTGAGATCATTGAGTCCAATCATTAACCCAGCACTGCCAAGTCCACCACTAAACCATGTCCCTGAGTGCCAAATCTACTTGTCTTTTAAATACTTCCAGGGATGACTCAAATACATCCCTGGGCAGCCTGTTCCAATGCTTAACCAGCCTTTCAGTGGAAAAAAACCTCCACCCTAATGTCTATTTCACCTGTTCTGAGAAAAGCCCACACCATACTGGATTAGATAAATGGTGATGATATGTGTAAGAAATTTGTGCTGTTGTAGATATGAGGGGCTGAGCTCTGTTTGGTGGTGCTGGCATTTCCTGGAGCACTGACTCCAGCTTTAGCAGCACCCTTTGAAAAAGATATGGACTCATCAGCAAGGGTCCACAAGAGTAGAGGGAATGAGTGAAAGGAATATGAGTTAGCTTGTTTTGCTGCGAGGAAGATTTAGATTGCCCATTGGAAATGCTTTCCAGTACAGCCAATAGACAGAGAAGCAAAAAGTAGGCTTTCTACCTAGTTCTCTGTCCCAGCAGGTTTTTGAGCATAATCTAGAAACCTGCTCATGGGAGATGAGAAAGCACGTTAGATCTGTTATTATTGACACAGATAATGGCTGATTCTGCCCCACAGCAAAGGGACAGGCTGCCTCTAGGTTGTTTTTAACTCTGTTCGTCACCAAGTGATTCTTAGATGAACTATGTGCTGTCATTTATACCTGTTTAGAGTGGTTATATAATTAGGATAAAAATAATATCCTCAAATCCCTATTCAGAATGAACAAGAGGGTTTGGAAAAGGGATGTTATGAGCGAGGAATGTTGCCCTGCATGTCAAGATGGGTCTGCATGGAACTCACATGTGTATGGAAGGAGAAGCATTCAGTGCCCATGGCTTTAATCCTAGTGAGTCCCTATTTTAGTTCTATTTAAATTAAATGTGGTACAGTCCTTTGACTCAAAGGTATGCTGCATAAAGAGCTCCTTCCATGCCAAACCTAAGGCAAAGGTGAGCAGGGATTTAATTTCTTGTGTTTGCTGGGACCCTCCTTAGTCTGTGGGCAGTAAACCTGGATATTTCTCTGCAGAGAGATCCATTCCTACGGCAGAGTGGAGGTTTTAAAAAGTCATCCACAGGGAAAAAAAAAATTATCTGTGCATGCCTGGCTGGTTCAATTGTTTTGCAAAGAATGGGAGTGGAATTTATCCTATTTAACCTCCACAGCAGAGATAGCTCACAAGTAGATCCCTTTGTTAAGAGAGCTCAAGCTGGCTTCTCATGGAGCAGCCGGGCTGGCTACATAAGGGAAGGGGAGCTGGAACTGCAGGCAGGGGAAGTGCCCACCCCAGGAAGGGCTCAGTCCTAGGGTGGGACCAAGGTCTAAAGCCACACCTGGGCTGGGATGAGGCAGACATGGGGCCGGACACAGCGTGGCTGCAGCACAGCACAGGTGGGGAGCGAGGGACGGGCCTGAGCACAAACAGCTGCCGAGCCCTGGGGAAGAGGGTCCCAGCAGGGCAGCTCATGGCTCCATCCATGGAGCTGGTTTTACTGCAACGCGAGCCAAGGTTACAATTTCAATCCACAGACACCACTTCAAAGCTAGCCTGTGCTTATAAGGCAAACGTCTCTGCCCAGTTCTTCACCCTGAAGATATCTTCAGTCAACAGATCCCTGTTGAGAAGACTCATAGAAGAGTCCTCCCACGAGCTCTCTATTTTCGTGCCAGCCTTTTAAGGCTTTCTGAACGCCTGCGCCATGTGGAGACACCCCACTAGATGGCGGGACAGGAGCCGGTGGATGGCAAGCAGGGCTCTGCTCGCCTTGGTAGGAGGCCAGAGCTTTTTCCACTGCTGTTGGTACCGTTCCCATGTCACCTGAAATGCCCCAGGACCAGCGCAAGTAAAATTCGATCTTGGGCCTGTGACTGATGCAGCCGCTCTGGGCTCCTGGCCAGCTGGATGCTGCACAGAGATATCATTTACTCCAGATGATTAGCATCCACTCGTGATGAGCTGGGGTCTGTTGAGATCTTAACCATTACTGGGGCTAATCCTGCCATGCTCAACACACTCAGCTGCCATTTTTCAAAATGGCATTTGTTTCAGAAATCTTATGAAGCCTGAAATTAAGTTCTGCCATTTCAATTCAGTCAACTCAGTCTTGTCAATAGGGAAGCAATCATCAGAGCACTCAGCATGTTAATGGTGTTATCCCTAGAATTCTGACACTACCAGTGGGTAAGACATTTAAAAAGTAAAGTTTGCTGCAGATGCTCCAGGAAAAAGGCAGAATTCAATACCCATTATAAGGAAATGGGTAGATGAACCTTTTGGTCTCTCAAAGCATCACTTTAAAATACTGTAGGGAACAGCAGGCAACAGAACTAAAAGATTCCATTTTGAAAAACAGCTTTTCAAATGGCAATCCAGTAACTTGAGGTCGTAACACGTCAGCTGGAAATACAAAGCTGCTGTCATTTTCAAAGATCTCAAGGCAGATATTTATTATTTTCTAATAAGAATTTTGTGTTGACTACATTCCTCCCTTCTGTGAAAATCAAAAAGGTACCTGGGTGACAAAAGATATGTTGGACGTTTCAGAGGTATCTCTCAGCTTCTGAGTGATTTTGAATTGCTTCATTGTTCCAGAAAGGTATGGCAGCACTGTAGATGCTATTCAAAAAGGAGAATTTTAAGAGAAGGATGAGAGAAGAAGGTGTTTGCAGATTTTATCCACAAATATGCTCTGGGGAAATAAGGATGGATCTGCTTACCTATCTGTGAGATGGCTGATAATCTGAGGCACTTCAAGATAAGGGTAGAAAAGGACCTTGAGAGTTCAGTCAGCCAGTCTTCTTTCATCAGGGGGATTAGTTAGACATGCACTTCTCTGGGGAGATGTTTGCTTACCTTGTTTTTCAGATTTTCTGATGCTGGAGATTTCCATCATCATCCTCTGCAGAACAAATGCTTACTGAAAAGGGGGCTGGGCCCTGCCATTCCCCTGTGTGTTGCACACATACGATGGCTCATAACCTGTATTAATAACCTGTATTAATGTGGATTTAGAGGTCTGTCAGATGCTCAGATCCTTAAAGAGCTCAGTGTGCCCCATTCTACACAGACACTCGGCTACACAGTTTCTGTATTTAGTAAAAAAAAACCCCAACTATATTATTTGTAAGTACTTTCACACAGGATGAACAGTGCTCATCACTGTTTGGTTCCTTCACTGTTTCAGCAGGCCACATGGAAGTCTCTCTCCACAGCTGTGATAGTGTAGGTAGAGAGAAAAAATGGGAGAACCAGCTCATCTCATATATTTCTTCAGGAGCTTTACATAAAAAAGCAGTTTAGTTAATGAATACAATTCAAGGCAGAGTTGCCTGAAGTGGTAATAGATACTTCTGTGAAAACATAAGAACATCTCTCAATGCTGATCACAAGACTAAACTGCTAATGAAATTTTAAGAAGAAAATAGAGAATAAAACCAGAAACATCCCTGCCATATGTCAGTATACATGCACACAGAGTAAATACACACACACACATTTTGTATATAATTGTTGTATGCCCAAATGTCAAGTGCCATGTGCAGGCCTGGCTTCCCAGTGTCAAAAAGGTATGATAAAAGTAGGACCAGTACCAAGAAAATAGGTAAGAAGTAAAATATTAAAGTTGGTATAGGACATACCAACTTTAAAAAGTGATATCTGGGGTGGTGGGTGTGATGGCAGTCTTTGAAATCAGCAGCAGAACTGCGAAAATTAAAAGAGACCAACTATTCACTGTCTATCAGGAGAGGGGAAATACGGGAACATCAAGAAAGTGATGAGGTGACAAGTTCAGCAGGGTCAAAAGAAGGCTCCTTTTAATACCCTGTGTACAGTTACCCTGTGAAATTGTTGCTTGAGGATGCTGTGGATGCCAAAAGTTTAGATTATTGCAAAAGCAATTTAAAAAACTGCAGAAAGGGCTACTAAGCACTTCTGGCTCAGGAAGAAGCCCTACAGTGAAGGACTGCTGCAGGTCAGGAAATTTGACACTGAGATGTTTCCTTCCTCTGCATAGATTTGTGTGTTTTTCAGGAAAGTTTGGAAGATATCTCAGTATCCTTAAATGCCCTTTATTAACTTGTCAATCATACACAGCCTTAGGGGAGGACATTTCTAGAAACACTGAGGGGGAAAGAAAGTCGTAAGGCGGGTAGCGAATCATTTCTCTCTGTTCCTCTGCCCTGAAATAACCCTTGGCAAACTGTGGGGCCATTCTGAGGTGAGGGAGGACTGCTGCCCATTCTGCCTCACCAGCTCCCAGCTATGCCAATTACATTAGCTGTTGCCCTGAGGATTTCACCTCATCTGTTTCTGCTGTCTTACAGTTCTGACCTGGTTTTAACATTTGGAAGAGCAAGCAAAACCTTCCTCCCATGTGACAGGTGGTTTAGCTGCCACCAGCTTCCTTACTGTTTAATGACTGTGCTCAAATGCCCAGCCAAGGCAGTGTTGGATATCCCTGAGTAAGCGAAGGATTATAGAGGTGCTGTGAGGTCAGGCTGCTGTGTTTTAGCAGTACCAAGAAATCACATCCACCCTCTCCACTTTTTTATACAGCCACAGGCCCCCTCTGTGTGTCTCACTTTTAAGTTGTTCTGCAATGTGGTCTTGTGTTCCTGAGTTCCTTCAGCAGTGGTTCATCAGGCATTAAATCACAGAAAATTTCCTGTATGGGACATCCTGCCACACGTGAACACCTCAACCCACAAACACGTACATGTATCCAAGCAAAGTGCTTTGGGACACAGAAAACACATTTATGCACATTCAAAGTTGAGCATGCATATTTTTCTGCTGTAAATAACAACCACTATGGCCATGGTACACAGTGCCTGCTAGGTTTGAGCTTGTTTTTCCTAAAAGGTCATGCTGTCCTTCAGTTTTGAGAAGCTCAAGAGCGTGGGTGTGGGGCAGAGTGCACACCTGTGAGGCAACAGAGAAGTTCCTGTGTGCCAAAACTGGTACTTACAGCTCCTCCTCTCTGCGATGGCAGTGTGTGCATAACCCTCCTGTCTCAGATCCTCCATGCATGAAATGAGGCCAGTAATGTTTATCCACCTCCTGCAGGGCTTCATAGAACAAATCATTACTACTCTATGGGGATAGCAAACCAGGAAGAAATCCCACTGAAAAAATTATTACATATGGGAGCAAGTGAATGCAGAGAAATGAGGGAGGCGTGGGGGCGAAGCTTTTATAGCACAAAGCAAACGATTCTCCTCTGAGAACAGCATGAATATGGAAACCATGCAACAGATGCACTATGCTGAACATCAAATATATGCAAATTATTCTGATCATCTTTTTGGTGCATTTTCTCACTGTTCATGAACGGGTTTGTGCTGAATATCCTAGAGAGAAGCTGCTTTTGGGGAGAGTGGATGTTGCAGACACAGGGTGAGAGCGTGTGGAGTGTGATGTGCTTGTGGTGCCCAGAGCTGTGCTGGGCCCCTAAACAGCAGGATAGAAATTGCCTCTGCTTTAGAATCCTGTAGGACAAGGCAAAGGGGTGGGCTCCAGCCAGACACACAAGAGCAATGCCATGAAAATGGGGATAGTTTTTCTTTCTTTCTGTTGGATAGTTTTTCTTTATTTCTGTTAATCTGAATTTACTATCCACTGTTTTGGATTTCTACTGGTGGCCAGTGCTATTTAAAGACTTGGCTTTCATCCAAAGCCCTCAGTCACATGCTTCACACAAGAAATACAGACAGAAAAATAGCAATTTCTCCATTAGTTTATTGAACGAGCCTGCTGCTGCTGAACACAAAAGGCACCATTTCAGTTTCTGAATGCAGTCCTGTTTTATAAGCAGGCTGCTTCCCTGAGGGTCAGCTTTTTCAGAGGAACAACCTGATCATTTGTGGATGTCTTTACTACCTGGAATCTGACCTAGGCAGACAAAGGCTTAGGGCATGATTTTTATTTGCGATTTTTATTTTTGAGCATTTCACATGAAAAGTGCAAACATAAAGGCTGAATCTTCTGGTTTTTGTAGCCCACTGAAAATTAAGGACCAGGAAAATTCTTTTTCATAATTCCCTTGATTTCTGGTTATATTATCCATTCCCAAACACAGCCATGATGGTTGGAAGTTATATTGACCAAATGTGTTTCTTCATTCATAGCTTCTCCTCTGGTGTAATGCAGTCGTAATAAATTATTATTTATTTCCATAGGTAGGGAAAGAAAACTGTGGAGATCATGGATATTCAGGATGGACATTGAGAACCTGAGATCTTGCCATGATTATAATATTTCAATGCTGATGCTGAAGTTTTGTCGACAGAGAGGTACAAGGTTTGTTTTCATAGTGTGGCATTTGGCCCAAGTTACAAAATGTTAATCTTGAAAGAGAAGCATGAAAAAGGACTGAGTTTTGGACTGACAGTGGGGACCTCCCATGTCCCAGCCCTGCTGGAGCCCTGCTGCTTTCTAGGGTGTTCAGGGCTAAGCCTGTAAATAAGTTTTTGGGAATCAAGTACTTTTTTCTTCCCAGCAGAGGCAGGAGCTTCCTGTGATGCTCAGGTCTTGTTCTTGGCACTCAATTTTGATTTCTACTTTTTGGTTTCAGTCCCTCGATTCATAATGTGTACATGTGGGCAGGAACAGACCACACAGAAAGATGTCCTGAAGACTCATTGCTCAGAAGTGCAGTCTATGGGATGAGATCCTTTTAAGGCCTCGAGGAAGAAGACAGAGTACTACAAAGCTTGTAAGAACTGAACCCTCTTGTTCAAGCTCTGTTGCAGAGATGTGAACAGCATCAGACACTGTTACAGCCTTTTTTCATAGTCAGTGCAATTTCAGTCATATTCAGAGATCTGAAGTCCTTTATTTGTTTGGGTTTTTTTTAATATCATGAATGTGAAAGACCTATTAGTTTAAAAACTGTAACTAAGAATAATTATGAATTTACCAGAAAGGCAAAAGAGGAGAAAGACAGACTTGTATTATCACAACATTTAAACAATATATTATCATCGATATATCTATCTCAAAGATTAAAAATGATATAAAATGCACACAATGTTAGCTATTGCTAGCTTATATTAAAAATATTTTTATATGAAAAATAAGAAAGCTACAGACTTTCTGTACTGCACACCTGGACTTGCATATTGAACTCACGGAGAAAGTACTTTAGTCTTTTAATACAAATGTCCAATAGACATCTGAGAGCTAAAGACTGTTGAATACATGAGTTCTGGTTTTGCCTAGTATGTGATACAGTAGTAATATTGAGCTGGCTGTAGTCGTTATATTTTTTAATCACGTAGTCTGCAAGATGAGCTGTGATTTTCAATGCAATGTTTTATTTTCCATGCTCTAGCAAGTGACATCATGGCTTTGTTTTGATTAGTTCAAACACCAATTCTTATGTTAATAGTCTATAGTAAGAGGAAATTAAACATTCATATAATTGCAGAAGTGAAAGGCAAAAAGAATTTCTTTTTTTTTTTTTAATTCATGATCACTGAGTGACCCGAGTAAGGTCACACTGCCTGCTCTGGCTCCTGTCAGGTCAGGAAAGGTCTCTGGGAGCTGATTTTGGAACCTGGCACAAACTGACTCTGTCATGTGCTACTTGGGGAAAAGTTCAGACGTTCAAATCTGGGTTTAAAAACAGAGGCAGTGAGAACTAAGATGCAGTTCTGACAGAGGAGATTTATTATAATCTTTTTACTTGTCCCACAGAACTCCTGACTGCCCTTTTGACTGTACTTTTTAAGGTTCATGTTTGCAAGCACCTCTTCAAGTATGAATTAAGGTTGGGAGTGGAATGGAGTCTCTATTTGTGATGGAAATGGAAATGGAAAACATTTCAGTCTATGCTCCGGAAGATTTTAAAATTGGGATGTACTGGAGCAAAGCTAGACCAACCTTTAAGTATGAATAAAACCAGCCAATCTCAGTCCAAAATGCAGAGTGACCACAACTGTGCCTTGCACCATTGGCTCCTCACCCCAATGGCCACAGTCAGCTCGAACTGGCAGAGCAGAGCCCCTGTGAGCTCAGAGCACTGTTGGAACGCACATCTCTGTACTGACAGTGCAATACTGACTGCCAGGGTCACGGATGTGTCTAGGCGTGATGTAGACTAGACAAGATCATCTGCTTCATAAATTCAGCCACATCTTTTGCAGCAGCACCTTAAGTGCTGGTGCACATGCAGTATTTTGATATTACTGTATCTCACCTAATATTGGAAGATCAGAACCTTGGTTCAGGATGAGCTGTTGGTCTCCTTGCAAGAATATTTTGCTCTTGATTTTCATTCAAGGCTTTTCCCCCCATTTTTACTACACTAAAAGTTATGGTCTGGGAACATTACAAAATTATAATTAGGCTCTCACCACTACCCTCTGAAACTAAACCAGCTTTTCAAGAATTTTCATAGTACATTGCTCACAAGGCTGAGAGAGATCAGCTAAAACTTGGAGGCAAACCCAGGTCCGATTAATGAACCTGTAATTCATTAACATTTACATGGCCATTTGTTTCAGTGCATTTGAAGTAAACAAAACAGGGAAAATGAAGGAGAAAGAACTGAGAATCAGTGAGAAACTCCAGGGCCTGATGCCATTGCCACTTGTTAACAAATGGCAAATGCCTCCAAACATTGCAAATACACTCTGGGGTTGCTGGAACTGTTGAGAGAATGGATGGGAGCAAGAATGCTGTGGCATGCCTGAACTTTTTTTTTTTTTCAGAGAACTGATGTATTTTGCAGTGGGTTTAGAAGATTTAATAGGAAAAAAACCCAAAAAAGCTATTCAGTTGAGCTTTCTGGGCAAACTGATTTTGACCAAGAATGTTAATTAATGAAAATGCAAAAATGTTGCTCATTGTTTCTAATGCAAAACAGCAAAACAAAACATCTGCAGCACTGGCAGAACGGCTTTGATTGTAAGAGTCCCGATTCTGATTTTCCTGCTGCAAGAAGTTCTGCACCTCTGACAGCATGCCAAGAACTCATTCCTAATGCTGTCCTCCTGCAACATGCAAAGGAAATTTTCAAGGTCCCATTGCTGCTGCAGCTTTGTGTCCTATCACAATTGTTAGGGAGTTACAGTGCAATGCAGAATTTAAGAAAATACTTAGAATTGTTCCTGGGCTGGTATTCAGAAGCCTGTGTTTAGCTAAGTTTAGAGGGCTTTTGGGACACAACTCATCTCATATTTGAAACCTGTGAAGTGAGGTTGGAAAAGACAGACACGCAACTATGTGCTAACATGGCCAGATGAGTTTGGTTTGGGAGCTAATTCCTTCTGCACTGGTGACGTGGGCAGTGGTTAAACTATGATCTTTTTTGCTGATTAGAGTCTTGCTGAGTTAATTGAATGAGCTCTGTTCAGATAAACCAGATGGAGCTGCAGGAGTCTGCACACCACTGTTATTTTCCCCACCTAGCCTTTAACCACACCATTTAAATGTCTCTACCTTGTGCTGGATTGTATGGAGTGAGTAAAATAATCTATACTGTACATTTCATTGCTCACACTTTCACCTCTCCCATTCCTTTCAAATGTTATATACTTACTGATCAAAAGCCATTTTCTGGGATTCCCCTATTTCTGGAACTGCTTTTGTACTTCAAGGCTTTAGAAATAGAGAACAACCTGTTTATAATCTTCCAAATTCAATGTTACAATGGAGTCTGCAGTGAAACTCAACATAAGAAAAAAGTGTTATCATTTACATATTGCTGAGATGCATTTGGAACAAAAGTTGTGTAGCTTCTGTAGTTACTTCATTTTCATACACATACAATTACCTCCATTATAGAAGCCTTTCAGGTAGGCATTGTCATTTAAGATACTAAAAAAATAATAAAAACAGTGGCTCTTTTGGAATCACATAAAATCCAGGATGTGTAAGAACTACAAGAGCTGGGCTAGTTTCCTATAAAATTTACAGATATTACAAATCCACAAAGTTTAACTCAATCTGGGGGCAAGAACATAATCTATTGCTAAGTGCTGTGCTCCAAGCAGCCTGGAAGGATGGCCATCCTGGGTGTCCTGAGGTTGACTGCATAGTGCTGTGACCTTCCAGGATCCCTCAACACCTCCTCCAGGAAGTGGAGACAATCAGTCTGGGGATTCCCAGACACCTTCTTTAGAACACTTCTTCTCTCAGAATCCTGAAAGTGTCATAAGAAGGTTTTACCTGCAGTGCTTTCCACTGGAACAAGCTTCCTAGATGTCTTAATCCTCATGGCAACTATCACTGAACTGGCAAACCATCTGTTTTCAAAGCATCACTTATTCTTTTCACGTACAAAACCCCCTCTTGTCATTTCAGACAGTTTAGCACCCAGTAAAACCTGCACAATTTATACAGGTCTCTTCTCCTCATATTGCTTGTCCCAATGTTCATTTGCACTATCTTCTCTTGTTCATCTTTGTTACTCTTAATTGCTTTTTTGTCTCTCTTCTTCCTGTCTTCTTGCTGGCTTTGCATTTGAAATGAAAAGCAAGGATATTTGTAGGCTGGTTCTTTTATTAGTCAGGACTGGATTCCCTATGGCTTTAGAGCTGAAACTAGGCCAACCCATCTTTGGCATGAATAAAACTGCATTTTTAGCTGTGTTGTAGGAGCCATCCAAAGTTCTTCAATGAGGTTTTACACATGATCCAGCTGGCAGCCTGCAGACTGCAAGGTGGCTCTGCCTTGCCTCTGTTCTCTGGCCTTGAAGGTCAGAAGAAGTTGTTAGCACACTGTGTGAAGTCTGGGCATTAATGCCACCTCCTGCTCTTACTGCAATCCAGACAGAAGGCCAGAGGAAATAGGATGGGGTGTTAAAGGCAGGATGCATACTGCAACCCCTCAAGAATTTTTGCTCTGCCACTTGTGGCTAAGTCCTGTGAGATGTGGAGGCAGTCTAATGTTTCAATGCTTCCAGCAGGATGAACCCTCTTGAAGTCATGCACTGCTGCTTCTTCTGTTACACTGGTGCTGCTGCCAGTGTGAAGCCAGTTCAGCTGCATCACCTGGCAGAAGCCTGGGATTTGATGGGTGCATTCTGTAATTAGTGAGTTGTACCCACTCCTGAGTAAAGTGAGAGCAATCATCAGCCTGAGCAAGGGCCAGAACTGTGTCTGGGAATGGGAGGGGAATGGAAAGGTAAGTGAGCATCTGCATTTTTGGCAGTGAGCTGCTACATCAGTGCTGATTGCAGGACAAAGACCGTTTTTACAGGTGTGAGGCACATTGCTCTGCTCCCTGGTGCTGCCTCCTAAGATATGAACACGTCCAAAAGCTGGCATCCACTGAACCAGGTGTAGGGAAGGATGACTGTGGGAAATAGAAGGACATGAGCATGTCAGCTGCCATGCTCCATGGAAACCCAGGATGTCTATCACTGTTGTCTGTGCTTCTTCAGCTCTGGAAGACAATTGTTTTCCTACTCTGCCAGGCTTTGTTACTAGGAGCAGTGGAGATTTGAGTTCCTACCCATGACTGCTGCTTTGCAGCATCAGCAAGGAATCCCCCTTCACATTAAAGGTCCTGAGTGACTTGTTCAGGATGTGGTTTTTGTGACAGACAACTTACCACAAGGACAAAATCCTACAGCTGTTTTTCCCTGCTGTGCAGAATAACCTGTCTTGCTCAGGTTAACAGCAATCAGCTCATCTCAGCCAAACATTGTTACTTCTGGTGTTGTCATCCTGTGGATCAGCAGGCCTGCAAAGCAGGAGACTACTTCTTCAGGAAGCATCCTGCCTTTTCAGAACTGTTTATTGAAAAAAAAAAAAAAAAAAAAAAAGTTACTTAAATGCTTCCTTTGACAAAATGTTATGAAGGAAATTTTTAAATTTAAAAGGAAAGAAATGGTATTCAAGATTCTGTTCTGATAGCGAAAGCTAGGCTATCCAAAGCCAGACTGGGGTAACCAAAAGAAAAGCTGTATTATTTGGGTGATGATTTAGTGCAAGGCATTCTGTGAACACTAGAGGAAAGCTGTCAAGAATAAGGAAAGAGAATAGTGAGGCTCCTTTAAGGAGTAATAGGACTGAAAGCTTGAAATTTTCCTACACAGGCATTTCTGTGTTCTGATCAATCTAAATCCTGCACTGTGAAGGACATGGCTTGGGGTCACCTGGCAGCACATATCCCTGACCATTGTTTTGTTTGAGTCACATTTCTTTTACTGTAGAACTACTTCAACTGCATCTCTGCTTTCACAGGATATTCTAGTGCAAATATGTATTTCCCTCAGCAGACGGCTCCACAAATACATGTTTCCCCCAACAGATGCTCCCTACTATCCCTGGATATTGAGTACAGCCAGCAAGGGGTGTACAGAAAGTGGCAGAAAACATACCATAGGTGAGATGTTATTTGGTGCCACATCAGCCTCTTGGTCATTCATTCAATGTTGAATCATCTCCCTTGTGGGAAAGGTTAGGCTGTATCTTACACCATACTCTGTCTGCTTTTTAGTAGGACATAGAAAAAATGTTTGCTTTTCTTTGTGTTGCATCTACCAGCATTTAAATTGGCATTGTTTCTTCCAGTTGCTACTTGTATAGTGCAGTGCAATGTTGGACAAAAGCCTCTGTGAAGCAACTGTGACTGATCTTTATTTAGCAAGGATCTGGAGGATCACCTGTTGAGGTTGGAAAGTATTTTGTAGTAGTGAAAAGCTTCCTATAGTGCCTTTCTATCTGAGCAACTTTAGCAGCTTTTCATTTGCTCATTCAAATAACATCAAGCCCAGCACTGTGACGTACATAGGAGTTATTATCTCTGTATGGAGGCTCAGAAAAGAAGACAAATCAATTTCCCAGGACCTGCTGCAAGATTGCAACACTTTCAGAAAATTTTGTTTGGTTTACAAGTTTACATTTACTAGAACTGCCTTGCTGGGACCTTATGCTTCATGACTCTCGTCCACTCAAAGCCTATAACTGTCCTAAGTGCCTTCACCCTTAAAGCCTAGAAATGCCCTCTGTTCCTTCACCCTTTACCCATTAAAAACAAATAACATGACCCTTTTATATCCACAAAACAATGACACAGTAAAGACCTTTGGCTCCTGCCAATGCCAGAGCCCAAATCAAATTGTAAAAATATATTTATTTAAAAAAGAATACAAAATAACATTTACTCCTGATTTCAGTTTCCTTTCTCCTTGACCTCTGCACAGTAGATTCTGTCACTAAGTTTAGTTGTCTTGTCATTGTACATGACATATGCTAACAGCTGGAGGAGGTAAATGTCATTGAATAATTATGGAAAAAAAGGGCTGGAAAGATCCTTTGCAGTCCATCCCAATGCTTGGGCTGGGTAATCCAGATTGTAATTATGTCTCAAAAACATCTGCTTAACAGTTTTTAAAAGTCTGCGATGATGAAGGTTCTGCAAACTCCACAGTCTCATCTAGCTCTGTACACACCATTGGAAAGTTAGTCCTATCTCTAATATAAGTGCTGAACAGATAATTAAGTTCCTCTTTCCATCTTGAAGATTATGTTATCCTAATTTTTTAAAAAATTTTTAAACAATTTTTTGTTTCTTTCAATTTTTCCTTACAGACTGTGTTTTGTATTCCTAGCCTTATTTTCCTAGCTCTTCTCTACAGCCCTCCTGAAATGCACTGCACATAGCTGGATGTGATGCCCTGGGTTGAGGCTTTGCCCCTGGCAAACACAATGCAAGTATACTATTTATTATGCCTTACATTTTTACACATGCCAATAGCACACTGAGTGTCTATTTTTCCAACAAAATCATCTGTTGTATGATTGAGGGTCAGATGAAATGCCCTTCAGAGAGAAAGTGCAAACAACTGAAGGTGAGGAAGCTGTGCCAGGACAGGGAGTTCTTGACTCCCATGTCCTAGACTTGCTTTCAGCATGCACCCAATGGAACATGAAAAATGGAAAATCATTATGTAACTAATAATTGTGGAAGTTTCCAAGGCAAAAAGGTAACTCTCCTTTGGTTACAGCTAGTGACAAAATGACAAGGCAGTCTGAACAATACTTGTAGCCATCTGTGTCTCTCCACTAACCATTCATTTAAGCAGTAGGAGACTTGGTGAAACTGTCTTCACCACTGCAGAGACCAGAAGTGAAATGATTTTCCATTTTAAGCAGCAGTGTAAATAGTGAAACAGGAATGAATGCACAAAACGCAGAGCTCCCTAGTTTGAGGGCTGACTTCTTTTGCTTAAAAAAAACCCAAAAAATGTGTGAGGAAATTTATGAGCAGTAAGTTAAGGGGTCTGTGAAATTAATTAATTAAACTGTAGCCCTACACAGCCCATTGGAAAGAACTAGCACTTGGATAAAGCTGTTGTAAGACTGTGTAATCAGTAGCACATGTGGAAAGATGCTGAGCACATAAGTCAATGCTGGTATGACGCAGATCCCAGGCTCAAGGCAGCTTGCCAAAAGTAGTCCACTGGCTGTTGCCAAAAGCATTATGCACCAAAAGCATATGTAGCATGAATTGGGATGAGAATACAACAGAAGATGTTATTCAGAGAACCCAAGCAGAAGTCACTAGTGGTAACAAATTTTAACCTGAATCCTTCTGTATTCAGAAGTACACAGCTGAGAACTAGCAACTAGGCAGTTAAAAAATGTGATTGGGTGCAAGATAAAGCATGTGAGCAGGAACTGATTTTCATCAGAAATAATAAAATCCATCTGCCTGCAGAAGGAGCTGCCCAACTCAAGATCAGAGTGGAACTAAAGTCCTTCTTAAAAGGAGGCAGAAATATGAGAAGTCAGAAAACTGAAGCAGCTGCACCAAAATGTGAAATTACTCAATGTTAGAATCAGTTTGAATGGTCTCTGTGCAAAAAGAAAGAAAGGAGCTGTTCAAAGTTTATCTCAAGTAAGATTATACTACTATTTGCTGTAGATACTAAACCTATAAAGTACTAGCCAGTCACCAGGAGTTTTAGGGGCGGTTAGAAGGTGAATACCAGTTCTGAGGTGGGAGTTTGTAGCTAAGTTTTGTGAGGCCCACCTGCAAAGACAACATTGCAACATGGTGATTAGAGCATGAACTCTGTAGGCTACCCAATGTAAAATTTGTGGGAAGTATGTAACAGACTTAGATTGCTTTAGAGAACTATTTTCATTGTATGAAGCACTTATGGCATACTGGAACCCAGATTTTGGGTTCCTTATGCTTTACAGAGGATTACATGCAAAGCCACATCCAGCTTCTTAATGAGGGCTGAGCAGGTGTTACCCCCTTTCTCCTCCAGCAGCCAGTGAGCCTAAATAAAGGTTCTCAGCCTCCAGTCTTGCCCTGAGACTGGCGCGGGGAGCAATCCCGCAGGATGTTCTGCCCGTTCCGAGGTAAGGCATGCCATCGGCTTGCAAGGCAGCGGACTGATGAGCGGCAGCAGGGCTGCACCGTGGGGGTTGGTCCTTACAAGCACTCCTGGCAGCTCTTTTGTCAGAAACAGAAAGCACCGAGTTGCCAAAACACTCTGTCTTTAGGGGCAGCAAAAGAGCTGATTCCAGCTATTTCACAAGGAGCCCTGGGCTCAGGAAGTTCTTGGCTGTCATCCAGTCTTCACGGACTGGTCACTGCCACCTGTACAGCGGCTGATCCCTGTCCTTTGGGATAGCCGCTTTCCTTTTGGACAGGCGCTGGATCCGTATTAACACAGCAATGTAAAGTTTACGTACTTAATCCATAATTTCTGCCCTAGTAATGCAATGAAACATAGAACGGCACAGAACTGTGTAACACTACTACTGAACCACGTGTAACCATTCAAGGGGGCATTTTAAAGCGCAAAGTAGGTATTTAAGCCCATCTGCCGCTTTCTGTTCCTCCACACCGCAGGTAGGTAAAGGTTCCTGGGCCGCCTCAGGAAAGCTCAGCCCGGGTACTGCTGAGTTGTCGCTGGCGGCACAGGCGCCCATATGATCCTAAAGGGGCGAAAGTAGTGTCCTTACAGGTAATGATGAGGAGAAACCCTGCGGGGCGAGTGACCTGCTCGTTAACCGGGGAGCGCTGAAACACCCAACACAGCCGCTCCGTTCTCCTGGGGCAGGAATGCTAATGGAAAATGCCAGCCTGCCCCGCCAGCCCAGCAGGCTCCCAAGGCCAGCAGCGAGGGGAGACCTCTGACTGCAAGGTCAGCGTAGTTAATTTTTTCCCCGGATAATTACAGCCGGCTCGGCGAGCCCTGCAAACCAACGCCGGCTTTGCACCCACCCCTTCCCCACCCCGCTCCTGGCTCGGCCCCTCGGGCCAGCCCGCCCCGGGGCGGAGCCCCGAGTTCCCCAAAAGCCGCCGCGGCTGCGGGGAGCGGTGCTGGGATTTGGGAGTGGCGGCATCGGCGCGGCGGACGCGGGGCTTGGTGGTGAGTGGGAGCCGTCGCCGCCCTCAGGTCTTGGAGGACGGGAGACCATTTCTCGTGTGTAGTTTGTACAGTCGTTGTTGCCTCTCTAGAACCCGAATCTGTTTAAAATAGTTAAAACTACTGTGAGCTCGGGTATACTCTCTGTTTAATCCGCTAGCGATGTCTTCAACTAATATATAATTCGATGTGCGATTTTTCAAGCCTGTTCCCCGTTGGGGTAATATCGAGCTATTTAAGTGGTTTGTTCTTTTACGGAACCCGGGCTTTTGGATTTAGTCCAGTCACGCTGTGGTTAAAAGAAAGAAGATTCTCTTCTCACCTCTTTAGAAAGTGCGTGGATGAGTCTGTATTAATTCAGCCCAATGTCCTTTAGGGTCGAATGTCTCTTTTGTCATCGTTGATGTTCAGGGTACGACAATATATATTTTGTAAAGACAGTATCTTTCTGGTGGAAGTGGAGACCTTAATTTTTTCTGTAATGATGCCTGGATTCTCTTTTTAACTAGTTTGCCACTCAGCTGATACAGAATTCTTCTGAGAAGACACTTACTATTTTTATTGATATAGGGAAGAAGTTCTGACTAAGAAGCAAACCAAGAATTTGGAACATAAGCGGGAAATGATACACCTGAGGTCATGGGGCGAAATTACTGGCTGGTGTGTCTTTTAAATTTTTTTTTTTCTGAGAAAAGCTCTCCCTCTTTGCTCTGTTTTTCTTCTTCTTCATACTTCTTCCTAAAGTATGGAAATCTAGAAGAAGCAGGCTGAAGATTAGAAGTTGGAAGATTCGTTTGGTTAGTTTAGCATACTGGCGGGAGATGAGACTTGAAAGCCTTTCAGATGTATAGACTTTGACCTTCACCTTGGGATCTGCCAAAGGAAGAGTGTGCTCTAAAATTTTTGCATTAGGATATCCTATTTATATATTGAAGCTTCAACTAATATTTGTAAATCTGTGTGCAAATTGAAAGCTTTATTTCTCTGCTCAGAATTACATAGAAAAAGTGAGTAGCCTTCATTGCATAGGCAGAGTAAAATATGAAACAAACAGAACAGGGATCTAATTTAGTTTTATTAGTGTTATGGTATTTGTGATAGATGAAATCTTGTTTTAATATGGTAGGGGAGCTTAACTATCAGTTTTGATGAGTTTCTCAGGAGTAAAGATCAGGTGTGTGGTGCATAGTGGACAAACTGAGCTTGTCTTTGTCTCTGTTAATTAAATGCTCTGCCATTAATCATGAGAGAACAGGATTATGAGGAACTTGGAGCTGAAACTGGCCTCCCTCTGATACAGTGTTGTATTCATGTGGCTCTGTCTCCTTCCCACTGAAAAGCTGGCATGGTCTAAGCCTGTGTGTCCAGACCTCTGTACTGCACTCTTTTTGGCAGTATAGTGGGGTGACCTTAGTTGCCTTTTTTTTTTTCCCTCCATTAATGGTGTTCTTTGCAGCAGTCTAAAGAGTAAGATGGATTTCTGTGCGTGTAGGTGTTGAGTATGTGAAATTGTGTGATTTTAGCTTCTTTCTTTTTCTCATGTGTCAGAAGACTCAGGTAACTCATCATGAAGCAAAGATGATAAAAGGAAAGTTAGAGCTGCAGAATCTGTTCAGGCCTGCTGAGTGGCTGCAATTCTGAAAATTCATTTAGGTGCTGGGTTATTGGCATTTCTAGAGGAAGTGATTAAAGAAGGTTCAGCTGTACAGTACAAAAGGCAGGGCTAAGTAACTGGTATATTTGCGATATTTTCCAGTTGGGCACTATGGAGGATTAAGCAGGGGGAATAACAGGAAGTGTAAGTGCCAAGGGAGTATTTTCAAGTACAATTTTCTCATAAAATTAATTGGCAAAAATAACAGTAGAATGCAGTCTTTGGGGGGATGAAAACTATTTATAGAAAATGGGGAATGAAAACTATTTATATTCTGAGGAAGGGGAAAAATAAAATGTTGAGAGATACGCTTGCTTTTGGGAAGGGCAATCTTATATTGGCTGAATTAGTTTGGTTTTGAAGTGCTCATCTCTTTTCTAATATAATTGGATTACTTTAACATCTTGCAAATAGGTCTGAATGGAAGCAAAATGGTGTATGCACCCTTATTTTCTGTCTGTTTCTGTACTGGCTTAGCTCATGCTAAATAATGTTGGTAACTGGAAAAAAGGAAGTTCTATAATGACTGCAGGATGTAGTCAAACTAGTTCAGCTTGGCAAAAATCCTTGGAGGCTATTCACTGCAGTGCTCCTTAATATTGTGCCTGGGAGGCAAACTGCTTTAACCTTTCATGGTGAGGAGAGTGGTGGCCCAAATACATAGCAGACCCTGATTTGAACCCAGATGCCTTTCTATGGTATTCCTCTCTTTCTTCTGATTGTCACAGGTCTTAAATGTTTTTTTCACTCTTATGATTCTTTTACTCTTTACTCATGTTTGAAAGGCCCATTTTAAATGGACCAGACACAAAGTTTCTACTAAGTGTTAGCATGTATATTTTTGACATGTACTTACAGTAGTGTTAAATCTTCCTCTTTCACAGAAAGAGGAACCAATAATGCCGGCACTGAACTGGAAGCCCTTTATCTATGGAGGTTTAGCATCAATCACTGCAGAATGTGGTAAGCATTTGCTTTAATTGTTGACATGATTTTCTTTTCTTGGATAGTCTATGTAAAACAAGCTTGGTTCCATGCTGCCAGTGATGCAGTAGCATGTGGTGGTCTGCAGCATAGAGTTTTTTTGCTTAATGCTGACTGAAGAGTAGCTATGATCCCTCTTGCAATGTCAGAACACTTGTGTCTGTAAGCTCTCATCCCTGGTGTGTCTTTTTTTATACATATTTTGTCTCTGTGTTTTTTTATTTGGTGTTTGTTTGATCTGTTCCTAGACAGTGGTCATAAGTAGATACAGCTTCTGCTTTGCTGCAGTAGACAAGTTACACTCTTAACTTGTAAAATTTTCTCTTAGCTTTACAGAGTATCTATGTTGCAGTTCAGATTATCTTTTCTTGAATGTAAGTTGCTGCTTAGATTTGAACACTTAAATTCAATACTGAGCAATGCAGAATAATTGCTATAGTGAGACAGTACAGTTGATGTTTTAGGCCTGCTCTAAGTGCAAGCCTAAAATATCAACATTTTAAAGTTGTATCTGAAATGCATGTACATGAAAATAAAGGAAACATGGATTTTCATTGTAGCAGGACATGGTTGGGCATGTGGTGGGCTTGCATGCAAGGTAAACTATTTTGTTTTCATAGAGTAGTTTGGGTTGGAAAGTCATCTGATCCAACCACCCTGCTTTGAGCAGGGACATCTTCAATTAGATCAGGTTGCTCAGAGCCTTGTCCAATCTGACTTTGAATGATTCCAGGGATGGGAAGGATTTCTACTTAGGAAATTCGTGCAAACTTGAGTTTGAAACCTCTCATTATTTGACTTGACTGAATATGGCAAATAATTCCAAAAGCTTTTAAGGAAGACAATTCATGAAAGCTTTGCTTGTCTGGTAAGCCTCATTTGAAGAGATGTGTTTAATTCGGACTCCTGTTAGTGCTTAGGTGAGTATGGAATGTTGAGGTGATCCTTCTTCTGGATGGATACAGTTTCTGAATCCTTTCATAAAGGGAGCATGGAGAATATGATGTGAACATAACATGGCAGTAGGCTACAGGAAAGCAGTAACAGAAATAGGTACTGCTGCTATTGCTGTTTCAGATGCTACTATCTACTATGCTATGCATACTGGATAGCGTGTCCTACAGAACTTATTTGCCTTCAGTGATGTCCCCTTCAAAGGTGTCAGTAGAATACAGGTGCAAACTCAGTGCTTGATTGGGATTGCAGGGTCCTGTTCAGTGTGGCTGCTTACAACATTTCAGGCAATGCTGTGTTGCCTGAAAATATAGTGAATATGGAATGTTAACACAGGAGGTAGGCAGGGCCTCTGACAGGCCTTTAGAAGAAACAAGGTGATAGAATGTGTATCACTTCTTTAAAAGAAAGTCATGGTAAGAGACTTCTTTCCCATGGGAGTACTCTTATATGTTATGATCTATATTAAATGTTGCTGTTTCTTGTATGATATTCTCCATAGTCTTTGGTTAGGTAGGTACTGCATTAATTTTCTCACTGATTTTCCTTTAAGGCACTTTCCCCATTGATCTGACCAAAACACGTCTCCAGGTTCAAGGCCAAGTTAACGATGCCAAATATAAAGAGATCCGCTACCGTGGGATGGTGCATGCACTGATCAGAATATGCAGAGAAGAAGGATTGAAAGCCTTATACTCTGGGTAAGATTAGCTGAGTTGCAGCAATGGCTTATGAACAGTCTATTGATAAAAGTACAAGCCCATTGTATGCAAAGTTTTGGGTTTCAGGATTACAAGGTATTTGGCTAGCCTTAATCTGGAAATTGGAAGACGTAGCTTTGATATCTTCAGTGCTGCACACTACCATAGCATTTCATGTTTTTAAAAAAACTTCAAACAACAAAACCTACATGGAACAAAAGAGCTAAGCATAAGGTTATTCTCTACAGTGCTGCTATGGTCATTACATCTCTCAGAACTAAAATTGAATTTACCTTTGTCTATATATGAGCATGCTTTTCTTCAAAACATGCAGGATGGTGGAGGAACTACATTTCAGACATAACTGCCAGCTATTTTATAGATTACAAGTTGAGGCATGGTCTAATAGAAATAATTCCTTCACAGTTCATTCATGTTCTTGCAGGCTGTATTTAAAAAAAAAAAAAAAAAACAAAACAAAAACCAAAAACCCCAAAAAACCTAAAAAGCTTCAAAGCTTGCTTTGTTTATAGTGAGTTTAAATTGTTGATTTAAATGAACAAACCTGTGTCTGCTAGATATCTCTGCACTAGGAAGAATTTTCTGATGAGTTTTTGAGGTCTTGAGCATAAACATCATTGCTGCTTGTTTTTACAGGATTGCACCTGCAATGCTACGGCAAGCTTCATATGGAACTATAAAAATAGGCACTTACCAGAGCTTAAAAAGAATGTTTGTTGAGCATCCAGAGGGTGAGTGCTTGTTTTCTATTTAATTGAGGACTGATTTGCTTGGAGCTGATTGTTTCCATTTGGTATCTTACTGTAGCATTTGAACAAGTCTACGGAGAAGACATTCCTTATACCACTTACAACTAAGTTAGTCAGCAAGGGTAACACGTCCGAGCAGGTTTTATGGCTTCTGTAGCTGGCACTCTCTGGTTCAGTGAGGGAGGCATCATCCTGTCCTAATGCATCTTAAGCTTTATAAATCTGCAGCTAAACTCTTTGTCTGTGATATAGATGAAACCCTCATGATGAATGTTCTCTGTGGCGTTCTTTCGGGAGTAATCTCGTCATCTATTGCCAACCCTACAGATGTCTTGAAGGTAATTATGTAGAGCTTGTCTTTTTAGTTTTTGTTCTCTCCTGAAGTAAAAACAGAGTCTCCTGATGAATATAGGATTTGTTTTGTAACCCTATTTATTCTTATCTCTTAAATCCTAAAAAATCAGTAACATCCTGAATTCTTGGAGCCTCCTTCTGGTCCATATTAATCATTTGGAAGTATGCATGAGGAAGGTGAAGGCTGGGGAAGTAGTTAGATCCACATTTTTGAGTGTGGGGGGAGAATAACTTTGATGCTGTAGTGTTTGTGTGGAAGCCACACTGCATATTTCATCTGTACTTCTTGGTAACACTGTTACACTTGGATGTTTCTAGAGTTCAAAATAGGTGAAGATCAACGCAGAGGCAAGGGTTCCAGTGTATGCTATTTGTACCATATGATTCCTTAATACTGCAGAGAGGCTTTGCAAACCTGTGTTCCAAGAAAACAGTGTTCCAGCATCAGTCATTCAAAGTGAATTAGTGAAACAACCACCTCTTTAAGAATCTGTTAGCTCAGTCACAGTCAGTTACTTGAAAAAGTTGGTGGTATTTATCTTGTAAAACTGGAGCTTGTGGATTATACAGCTGCTCCTCATGAAAAGGAAGTCAAGAAAACTGTGTTCTTCTGAAACTACTAAAAAGCTTAATCCTTCGTAGTGCCAGCATGGTTATGTAGTGGCATTTCAAACATAAGCTTGTATTTCAAGTGTGGCTTCAATGACTTATTTCCTAAAATTATGTCCACTTACCAAGTCACTTGTTGACAACTTGTACTTGGAAGTTACCTTGACAGGTTCCTAAGAATGTTCTTATAAATCTACAGGGTTAAAGACCATGGTTCTCAGTGGCTGAAACATTAACATTAATCTTTTTAACCTTTCATTTCAACATGTTCCCATGAGAACACTGTAAAGGACATCCTGCAGAACCCATCTGCCAGTCTTATCTAAATGGAGCAGTGTACCCATACAGAAATAGAAGTGACTTAATGCAGCTAAGAATTCTGCCACATACTTGTTCAAAATTAGCAGCTGCATTTGGATAGTTAAGGCAAAAGATTGCACTATAGTTGTGATAATGTCAGATCTTGCTTTTATACTCAAAGAGAAATTGACTTTACTACTTGCAATTGTAACTTAATAGTTTAATCTAGTTTTATTAGGTTATTGGGTATATTTATCTTTTAATTGTATCTTCAAATGAATCTCAGATCAGAATGCAAGCTCAAGGTAGAATGATTCAAGGAGGAATGATGGGCAACTTCATACAGATCTACCAAAAGGAAGGTGCTAAAGGATTATGGAAGGCAAGTTTTTTTTGAACTGTATCTTACACTTCAACTACTTTCTTTGCTCGGTTGAATGTCATTCCTACAGTGTTCTCAGCTGAAATATGGAGCATGGAATATCTGTCTCTTGTCATGACTGCTTCACTGCTGGTGTCTCTGCTTTTTGGTGAAGGGTTATAGCCTGCCTTGTGCGTAAGGATTAGCTGCCATTTAGGAGAGCGAAGACAAATATAGGATTCAATTAGGGTGACTGGTTCTAGGAATAGTTCAACTACCCTTTGCATGACACCTCTCAATCTGTAGGCTCCATCTGTTTTAAAACATATGCTAAAGAACATTTGGAAGCACAGGAAGTACTGAGCATCCCCTCCAGCTCAGGAATTCTTGTGTACAGTCTTACAGGTTGTCACTTGGGCCAATTATAGTCAATGACTGTATAACTGAAGAGCCAAAATGGACAATTGTTTTGAAACAGCAGGAAAATAGGAATGTTTTTCTGTTATGTGTGCTTTTCTCACAAAGTTTCTTGATCTCCAGTTTTCTGTTCATCTTCCTTACTTTGTCAGTTTTTCAGCTAGCAGCAAAGGAATTCTGGTTTTGAGGATTTAGCTGACTGTGGATGCAAGAATTTAGATGTTAAGCAGGGATAGAAAATAACTTAAAGGACCAGAAGTTGCCATTCTGTGTGGAGAAGTGATTGAGCTGTTATTTTAAATTTGTTTTTTTGGAGCACATACATCTAAGTCTTGTACTAATTAGCCTTATTTGAATCTGCAATGTTCTTACAACATTTGTGGTGTTTTGCTTTGTATTATAAGAGCTTGGCTTTTCTAACAGTGCACCAAGGTTGATTTTAACTTCATCAGTATCCTTTCTTTTGTCAGGGAGTATCATTGACTGCACAGAGAGCTGCTATTGTTGTTGGAGTGGAGCTGCCAGTGTATGACCTTACCAAGAAGCACATAATTATGTCTGGATATATGGGAGATACAGTATATACTCACTTCCTGTAAGTTTGTGTCACTGGTTGTAGTTAGTTCTTGCTACAAGAAGATGAGACTCTTGAGTTTTCTATCATCTGCCTAGATGTAAATATATTTCAGATATGTGTATAACATTTGATGTAGTAGCATCTCAAATGGTAGCATGGAAGCTAATTTTATTTAGCTTTCTTTTGAAATATGGAAATTTGTTTTGTGGATGATCTGAATCACTCAACCGTGCAAATTGAGGTTAGAAGAAATTTACAGTCAAATATTATTCCCAGGGGCACAAACATCTTTTCAAGCATACAGTATGTAAAGGCTGTATAGCAAATCTTCAAAACTGCACTTTTATAGTAAATGAAAAGTAACTTTTCACATCCATTAGCTGATTTTTTAACAAAAACCATTAAACAATCATTATTATTGTGTGTTTTCTTGGAAGGGGAAATTCTTGTACATCTGTGTGGTAGAGCAGATTTCATTAAACCCTTCTTTTACTAGTTCCAGTTTTCTCTGTGGGTTGGCTGGAGCCCTTGCATCCAACCCAGTTGATGTTGTAAGAACACGTATGATGAATCAGAAAAGCCAAAAACATGGGGGACACTCAGCCTACAAAGGCACTTTGGATTGCTTGTTACAGGTAAGTAGTTCGTGTGTCATCATAAGTAGAAACTGCTGCCACCAAGCAATGATTTTGTTGTAGAGCTCAAAATTGTTCTGTGTTTCCTAATAACTTAGATATGCCTTTTGCCATAATGCTTAAAAGGACAATGCTGTCAGTAATGCACTCAAGTGCAAAAAGTATCTACTCTCTTGACAGAAAGACAGGAAGAAAGTTAGTGTCTGCTGCAGAACCTTACTTCCTTTGTGTGCTTGGATGAGGAGAGGAAGGCTCTCAGCAGCTCTCTCTTGCTTAGCTTTGTACTATGTCAGGCTGACAGGAAATTGTTTCATCGGTCAGCCCTTGAAGAACAAGATCTTCTGGAGGTGGTTTTCTATGTTGCTTACTGCATAATGGAAAACCTAATACAGCCAGAGGCATGGTCAGCCTCTGATTTGGATTACTTTGATTTGGTTTCTCAAGTCTAACTTTGGCATGAGGTGGGACCATGATGATGGCCTTTTACATGGAGAGGAATGGATAGTAAGCTGTTGCTGTCCAACTGTTGACTGAACAGTCCAGGTCACATTGTCCAGTGAAATGTTTTGAGGTCCATAAAGCAAACTGAAATATTTCAAGGTACTGCCAAATGTTAGCTACAGGTTTACATGCAGCAAATTTCAAGGGGCTCCAAATGTGAACTGCAAGTAACTAATGAAATGTATTTCTTTGTCCTGTCAGACAATAAATTTAAATTAAGGTTACAGGAGTAAGCCACCCCCTTGTGTGGTACAATCTTATTAGCTGAGATGCTGTCTGGATTTCTCGCTAAAAAAGAATTACATAAGTGTGTTCTTGTTATGGTGGTTTTTTTTTTTTTTTTTTTCTAGACATGGAAGAATGAAGGCTTTTTTGCTCTGTATAAAGGGTTTTGGCCAAACTGGTTAAGACTTGGTCCTTGGAATATCATTGTATCCTTTCCACAGGTGTGCAAAACTACTAAGTTAGGCATACAACAGCAGGTATTGTTTTTTACAGAACTACTTTGTGTGGGAAGTGTCATATCAGCACAGATATTCCCTTTTTTTATGAATGGAGAACTGTGCAGTTGACAGGGTTTTTTTTAGTCAACTGCTTCCAGTCAGATTTTGTGATTCACACAGAGTCAGTACTAAAATATGATCTTACAAAATAATTTTCTGTTCTTCCAATTTCATACCTGTCCATTACCTTTGTTATGAGCTTAGTTTTAATCAGAGTTCACCTGGTGAATTAGGAATAGGGGCTATTACCAGAACTGGGGAAACAGTTGAAAGTTATTGATGCAATCTTTTTGTGTATCTTGGTCTCACAATTTTGGCTTTGTTTCAAGAGACAGCTGATCAGAGCCCTGGGGAGTGGGTTGGTAGAAATGGGTTTTACAGTAAATAAATCTTCATTAGCTCATCAAAGCTAAGTGAGTAAAGACTCTTAAGGGCTTTTGCAGTATTGTCCTGCCCCCTCAGTCCTGGGTTTAAGATCCTGAGGAAGAGGGATGAGAAAGTAATTTGTATCACCAGCTTTAAAGCAAGTTTCATTGTTCTGCCTACTATTGTGTAAAAAAGTGGTCAATGTGCATAGCATAGGAAGGAACAAGGAGCAGAACACAGCTGCACACAGATGCAGCTGACCTTCCGTAGTGAAGTGACCAGTTTTCACTGCATGAACAGGAAACTGTTTTCCTTAATCAGCTGTGCCAGTTCTTTCTGACATATGAACAGCTGAAGAAATTGGATGCCTGACATGCTGAGCTGTGTATAGAATTATGCTAATGTACTCTCTGAGTTTAGAGCAATGTGCAAGTTATCTGGAGTGTTTGCTCTTTATTGTCTGAGCTGCGGGCCAAAGGAAGAGGTCACTGCAAGACTGAGTGAGAAGAACCTGGAAGTGATTTTTAAGGCAAACTGGCTGCTGTAACCATGGTTTGTGCACGTGATTCAGTGGAGATGTGCACTGTTTTTCAGACTGAACCAAACATGGTGGAATACATTCTGTCAACTGTTTCAATGTTCTTGAATGTAAAGATCTGCAGTGCAACTTCATGCATATGAGTCTCAAGCCATAGTGTTTTATAAGAGTCGAAGAAGAGGGTTTTTTTTCTTCTGTATTTCCATAGATTTCCATAAAGGAAGGAAAAGAAAAATATTTCTGTAAAGGAAAAAAAGTATTTCTGTAAGGGAAGATAAGCAGAACCAAAGAGCTGGGCTTTTCCTGCTTTCAGAAATGTGTACAATTTGATTGTAATAGCTTAAAGCTTCCAGTTAACTGGAAGTATCACAAGACATCTTTGCTGGTTTTCAGGTTGGCAAAATAACTGCTGCAGTATAAAATTTGAAGCTTTCCTGTGTTCTAAGTCCTGAGATGTCTGCATTATTTTCTGGGAATAATACAGCTTCATTAGCAAGTGTGGTTGCCACAGTTGACAGTTTTGCATAGCTTGAAGAAAGTGGTTTCTTTTTTTCTTCCAATGTATAATTCTTGATTTCAGCATAAGTGATTCCTCAACATATTCATATGGAAATTGCAAGTAGGAATGAAGTTCAAACAAGTTCATGCCCATCTGCTGATCTTGCAGAGAAACTTTCCATGCCTCTTCCATCCTTGGGAAGAACTATTGGTTACTGGCTGTTTTACACTGAGCAGTCAGGCTCTGTCATGTAGGTGCCTATGTGACAAGAACCAACCCTCCAAAAGTCAATCTACTGTAAAGACTGCTTCCCTTCTTTAAAAAGACACCCAAGTCCAGAACTAGTGAACACTTTCATATACCAAAGAGGCTCAAGTTACTGTTACATGCAAGGAAACACTTGATGTAGAAATCAACCACAGCTTCTACAGACATTACCTTTAGGCTTAAAGGTATATCAAAACTTCAGGGCTATTAACTCAACAATTATATCAAGCTTCTTAAGTGCTGCTGTTGAAAAAGGAATATGTGAGATGCAAATTGTAGGATGGATCTTCTGTGTTTACAGAGGGCAGCAAAGCAGGATCCATAGCTTTGGGTTTTTGTGGCCTTGTGTTAATCTTTTACACATTTTTCATAGAATCATGCATTCCACTTAAAGAAATTTCATTGTGATATCAAAATTACTAATTTTGAATCTGCAAATAGACTTTTTAAAATGCACAAGGCACTTTCTTTCCTAAGGCAAAACATTTTCTATAGATAGGGGTATGCTGATGTGCAGTGTTTTCCCTTACAACTGTTTTTGTGCTTTAATAAAAAAAAAATTGTAAATATTTTTGTATGCTATGTAAGAAAAGTACATGTTTTACATTTTCAAGCCTATTAAAAGCATTAAAATGTAAAATGTGATGACTTAGAACTGTTTTCAAATTTTTTTTCAAATACTTCAAGGTGCTTAACAAAGGAAAGCTGTTGCTGGCATTGAACTGTTCCATGTTATTGGTTATTTAGCAAGGCATACTAAAGTTGCTTGTAGTTAAAAGCTTGGTTCCTGTGACTTGTGGCTGAATAACATGCACTGACCACAGGGTTTTTTTGTACTTTAGCATCTCTTAAACAGCAAGACCATTTCCCCCGTTACAGAAACTGTTTGGTCTGAAACAGATCAATCAGTTTAGTTTTGTGCAGCAACAGGATAAATATATCGCAGGTGTGAGCAGAGTGGATTTTTTGAGATTGTGTGTGGTAGGACAAATGTCATGGACTAACTCGGAGGGGATGAGGAATCTGCCAATTTGGCGAGACAGTAGCTGCACTGTACCAGTTAACCTGTGGGGAAGCTGCAGAGGGCTAGCTGGACAAAATGGACTGGAATAGACCGCCAAGTCCCAAAGGCACCAAAACAGTGAATTAGTAGTTCAGGATCTCAGCTGAGGCTATGAGCCAGAGTCTGCCCAGGTGGCCAGGAAGGCCAATGGCATCCTGGCTTGTATCAGTATCAGTGTGGCCCTCAGGACCAGGGCAGGGATTGTGCCCCTATACTGGACAAGTGCTCTGTCCAGTTCTGGGCCCCACAGTTCAGGAAGAATATTGAGGTGCTGGAGTGTGTCCAGGAAAGGGCAGTGGATCTAGTGAAGGGTCTGGAGCACAACTCCTGTGAGGAGGGGCTTGGGAAGGTGGGGTTGTTCAGCCTGGAGGAGGCTCAGGGGGGACCTTATCACTTCTAGAAGTGCCTGGAAAGAGGGTGCAGTGAGGTGGGGGTCGGTCTCTTCTCCCTGGAAACCAACGACAGGATGAGAGGACAAAGCCTCAAGCTGCACCAGCGGAGGTTTAGGTTGGACATCAGGGGCAATTTCTTCTCAGAAAGGGTCATTAAACATTGGAATGGGCTGCTCAGGGATGCTGTGGAGTAACCGTCTCTGGAGATGTTTAAAGAATGACTAACTGGCTGTGACACTCAGTGCCATGGTCTAACTGCCACGGTGACGTTTGGTCACAGGTTAGCCTGGACCATGCGCGGTGTTTCCCAGGCGAGTCTGTGATCTGTGGATACGCCTGGGGACGCGGGGGTACCGGCGCCGCCCGCGCTCCTCCTACGCGCCAGGGGGCGCCATCCCGGGCGGCCGCCCCTCGTGACGCCCTTCTCTGCCCCGTGCCCATGACGCCACTGCCACGCGACGCGGCGCGGCGCGCCCCGAGCCTCCCCCGGAAGCGCCGCCCCGCTCCCGGCGCCGCTCCCGGCCCGTGCCGGCCCGGGCGCCCTCCTGCCGCCGGCAGCATGCTGGAGCCGCCGCCCGCCGAGCCCCCGCCCGCGGGCAGGGACGTGCGGGACCGCCTCAGTCTCTGGGACCGCCGCCCGCAGCCCACCGCGCCGCTCAGCGACCGCCAGACCGACTCGGTGCTGGAGCTGAAGGCGGCGGCAGAGAACCTGCCCGTGCCTGCCGAGGTGAGGCGGCGGCGCTGCCCGGCCCCGAGGGGCGGGAGCGAGGGCGGGAGCGGCCGCGGTGCCACGTCGCCAGACGGGCGCGGGTGACGGCCCAGAGCGGCTGGGCCTGCGGGGCCGCGGCTGCCCCCGGGCTTTGGGGGTTCAGCGGCGTTTCGCGTTCCGGGTCGCGCCCGCAGCCGCGCCCCCAGCCTCCCCCCATCCCTCGGGAGGACTCGTTCTTTCGGGAGCCTTCCCGAGGAGCCTCATGCCGCCTGCCCGCCCTGGCTGGCAGGGGTTTGTAGGCAGCCGTGGGAACTTTCCCCAGAGAATCCACCGGCTTCTTCTGCCTGTCCTCGCTGCTTCCCTCAGTCCATCGGCATTTGTCCTCTTGAAGTTGGGAGCTTTAATCTTGGAGTTCATTCTTTTGGTCTTCTTAAATTGATCCTTACCAATGCCATGCATAGGTGCTGGTGCCAACGTTATTTCCTGGTACGAACTGTTTCCTTGAACGAACCGAGGAATGCCAGGAATAGTGGTAAAAAGCTTGATAATGTGTGGGCACCGTAGAGGGCATGGTCTGCCACTGTATAAAATTCCAGCCTCTGACAAGGTGATAATTTATGAACACTCCCTTGATTGCAAAGGGAGGTGGAACAGAATGCTTGCATTCCTAACCGCGCTTTTTAGGAGAGGTTTTGTATTTAAACAGGATCGTAGTGCAAGATACAGTGCCTTAAAATCAACAAAGCTTGCTCTCAGCAAGTGCTCAGAACTGCAAAAGGGAGAGTATAAAGCAATTCCTCGCTCAAATGCACCTGTTTTATTTAATCCTTCCTGGTTTCTTCTTTTTTGTGTAAGCAGTGTGTAAAAAGTAAATACTGGCAGGCATCCAAAGTGATTGTAGAAGGATGTCCTGCTGTCAGAGGATGTTCTTAAGGATCTAAACCGGTTTTGCAACAAGGCCAAGGTACTCTATTTGCCATGAGGAATACAGCAAAGCCAAGACATTGAGTTCTTCAGGGAATTAGGACTGGTGTTTCAGCTGTCCTGAAACATCAGGCTCTGGTAGATTCTCCTTTCCCTCTGTATTAGACAGGAGAGAAACCCTGTCTGCCCTGCTGGGGTCAGCCCTGTTTTGGGGGGCAGGGCAGAGGGGTGTGTGGAAGTTGGACAATGTATGGCAATCTGTTTTTTCTCAAGTAGTTGAAATCCTCATTGGTCTTTTTTTGTCAGACTAATTTTGCCAGGCAGGGAATATGATGCAAAGCAAGTTGTTTTCTAGAGAGATACCAGTTTGTAGTCAAGCAGTGTTTTCTGGTTTTACCCTACTAATGTTCTCAGAAAACATACAGTTCATCATAATGTAATTAAAGAGGGTACTATATTAGTTAAGTATATGTAACAGTATTTTTCTTCTTAATTTCTTCCATATAGGCTAATTAATAGTCTATGGTCTTACTTAAATACAGTTTATCTCAAGTTAATTTTTTCTATGTTTGTCTCACATAAACAAAATAATTGTGGCTAAAAAATAATTCCTGTTCAGCAGAGCTATTCTTTGTCTTCTGAATAAATTATGGCAGCAGCCATGAATTTTCCTTGAATGTCTGGGAAAAACAACCTGACAGTTCCTCTGTGGTGTTTCTAAATGTGTGGAATTTGTAGTTGTTGGTGTAATGGTTGGACTCAGTGATCTCAGAGATTATTTCTAAGCTTAATGATTCTGTGATTATCATATTGATAGATAAAATGTCTGTTGCATTTTCATCTTCTAAAGTAGATGCCTGTAGTTTTCTCATCTTATTGCTTTGGATTGCTTTATGTTTTTTGCATTTTCATCTTCAAAAGTAGATGCCTGTAATTTTCTCATCTTCCTGCATTGGACTGCTTTGTAGTTGAGCTGCCCATAGGAGTTCTCAGTGAGTTGTTATCTGACCAAAGCTTGTGGTGTTTTGTGAGCAGCTTCCCATTGAGGACATGTGCAGCCTGACGTCCCAGTCGCTGCCTGTTCTGCTGACAGCTGCGGTGCCAGACTCCACAGAGGATGTCCTTTTGAAGGGATTTGCAACACTGGGGATGGAGGATGAAAGAATTGAAACAGCACAGCAGGTAAGTGAAAGACCTCCAAGATGCTGTAATCTTCAGAGGATTCTGTTAGTTTCTGTGTGTCTCGCCTAGCTTTTGGTGGGTTTGCTAAGTCTTTTGTGCCGTTTTCAAGATGCATAAGGGAGAACTTGGGGGAAAAACATCACTGAAGTCTTAGCTCTGAAGTGACAGGTACTTTATGCATTTAGAGTGGAATCCAATATGAGAATAAGGCACCCTCCTCAGTAAAGTGGTGTTGCTCTTGAAGCAGAAGAACCCCCACTATCTAATGTGATACCCGTGTTCATGTGCAAACAAAGCCAGATGAAATTCAGTCTTTCCCATTTTAACTCAGTGAAGGAATAGAATGGAGTAGTTCAGTTGGAAGGGACCCATAGTGAGGAATTTGTTTCTTAGATTAATAGCTGAATTCTGAAACAGCTCTGTTTTTAACAAAAGCTCATCTTCATTTCATAAATCATAGAACTGATTTTTTTTTAATTGACTGCATGTAGATATCTATATTGTTCACACCATGAAATCTCTTCTAGTTCTTCTCCTGGTTTGCTCAGGTGCAAACACAGATGGATCAAGATGAAGGTGCCAAGTATAGGTATGTGCTCTTCCTCAGTTCTTTTCAGTATAAGCAGTTCCACCCTTGAAGGACTTCATCTTGTCCATGAATGTTAGCAGGCGTTCACATTCAGCTGGCGGGGAATGGGGGAATGTGTTGGAGCATGAAGCTTTCCAAGGCAGTGTGCCTCACTCCCAAAGGCCATTGCCCAGGTGGCAGAGCAGTTAAAAGGGATGCAGATTTCCCTCCAAACTGCCCAGTATGTTTAGACAGATGGAAATTAGTTTTTGCTTACAGACTGGGCTGTAGACAAAGGCAATCTAAGAGCTTTCCTATGATTTTTCAATTGCTGCTGCTATTGGAATGGCATCCTCTGAGGATGAGACTGTGTAAGCAGATGTGATTGGTGGTCATTTCTGTCCTCACGATTTGGCTCACCAGTGACTGTGGTTGTCATTTTGTATCTGCATTCCCTGCATTCCTTGACACTTTGCTCAACTCCAGTTTTGAGTCTAGCCATTCCCATCTGTTTTTGTGTAACTGGCTTTCCCATCAGGCTCAGAACCCCCTTCCCACTGACTTTTACAGTTACTCCTTGGGAGTCTGAAGTACAGCTGAATAGCTTAGCTAGCTAGATCTGCTGGTGGCTTTTATGGAAACTGGCTTCTGTCTTGAGATTTCGCAAACTTGCCCTTGGCCACAAAGAGATGCTGCTGTATTCTCTCTTGCATTTTTCCTCTGCCATTTTTTGGGCTTTCTTTCTCTTGTGCTCTGACATTTGAGGGCGTGACTTTTCTTAAAAGCAGAGGGTGAGGCATATACTGATCCCATGACCTGATCATTCAGAACCTAAAAGGAGTAGCAGGCTTGCAGTTTGTCAGTTGGCATGTTGTTAAGGGTGCACAGAGGTGCTCCAAGTGTGCCAAGATGAACAGTGGTTTGTAGGATGGCGAGTATGCTGCTGTGTGCAGGAGGCCAAAGGTGCAGTAGAAGACAGATAAGTGCTTTGCCCGTTGCACGTGGATACAGGGAATTGTTTTACTTGCAGCTTTGTAAGTGGTAAAGTAGAACTCAGAAGTTTTAGCTGACATCGATGAATAATTAATTTTTATTGTGCTTAGATAGGCTGAATGCTTGATACAACATTTAGTTATTATTTAGAGTTTTTGTCTGCATTGAGCCTTAGACAAATCTGGTGACATTAGACCCAGATCTATTTCGTCTAAGCCTCTTTCAATCCTCACAGTAAGTTTTGGATCCTCTAGATAATTTCAGCTACTTCAGGAGAGGAAAAGTAATTTTTAAATGGAAACTGAAAATTACATAGAAGTGACTCAAATTTACACCGCTCCTGGGAGCAAGGCAGGTAGAATTTGGCTGCTTGCAGAAGTTACTGTATTTGTGGTACCCATTTAGACAGTATTCACATGCTCCAGACCAGCAGTGGTCCAAGCTGCTGCTTTCTAGGTAGGCTTGCTGTAAGGAATATCAGGGAAATGGAGTGGCTATTCCATACCCTTGAGCTCTGTTATTTCTGAGGTGATGGAACTTCTGCTTATAGTGCACTCTTGCTTGATGCGAGCGATCTCGTATTCCTAGAGAGAGAAAAGTGATGGCAGTGTCCCTGCAGGCAGCTGGATTTGGAAATACAGAAGGGGAAATTTTACTTCTGTTATCTGTTGATTCTCTTTTTTCTAGACAGATGAGGGATTACTTGTCTGGCTTTCAGGAGCAGTGTGATGCTATCTTGAATGATGTGAATAGTGCCCTTCAGCACCTGGAGTCACTGCAAAAACAGTATCTTTTTGTGTCCACAAAGACAGGAACGCTGCATGAGGCCTGTGAACAGCTTTTGAAAGAGCAGGTAATCTTTGATGGAAGAATTGCTGGGAGCTGCTAAGACATCTTAAGTGAAAGTTTCTTTTTCTCTTTCTTTTCTTCTTGTGGGCTGTGGTAACAATCTGTCCATTTGCTTTGGACCTAATTTTTTGGGTGTGTTTCACCTGCAACTGGGGTGTCCTGCTCTTCAGTAAAATGTTCAGTATGTGTCAGCATATGCTTTAATGAAAAGCTGGCTGAGGGCAGCTTTTGTAACTGATGCCTGACAAGTGCAAACTGTATTGGAATTAATAATTCATATCACTTGCAGAAGTATTTTGAGCTGGTTACTGCAAGATCCTTAAAGTTGGAAGCTTATTTCCCAGATACTTTATTTTTCCTGATGAACTGCTGCAACAGTGATGCAACAAACGTTTTTATTTAGACAGACTGGACAAGAGAACTTTTTAAGACTCCAGTCCTGAGGATTTCTACAATTCTCCATAATACTGATGGCAGCACTGCTGTTTGTATGCAGCATTGTCTGTGGGATACTGACAAACCTGTAGTATAATTTATTTTAAATATACCACTGAAAATAATGTGTCGGTCTCTGGTAGGAGAGCAAGAAAGCACTGCTCTATTCTGCATCTTTTGTTCTACTTAATTAGTTGCAAGTTACTTGGAGCTATTTAACAATGACGTGTGCTGAGAGCTGAAAGGAAGCCTTAATAATTTTATACACACATCTCTCTCTGTATATATTTAAACTACGTGCTAGGTTGATGATTTTCTTTTGTTTATTGTTTCCTTAATAGTCAGAACTTGTTGACCTGGCTGAAAACATCCAGCAGAAACTTTCTTACTTTAATGAGCTGGAAAACATCAACACTGTAAGTATTATTTCATTGTTAATAGTCTTAGAAAATGAAAGTGTACTGATCTTTTGAACTTCACCAACAGTACTGTACTTAGGTTCCTTACAATGATGCTTTGTCTTGTTTTCCAAAGAAACTGAATTCCCCTACGCTGTCCGTGAACAGTGAAGGATTCATTCCAATGCTGGCTAAGCTTGATGATTGTATTGCATATATTTCATCACATGTAAGTCATTCTGTATTAATTTCAGTTAAATTGTCACAACTATGTGTTCATATTTTTTAATAGTTTTTTTTTCCCTATAAAAAGTTTTCTCTGCCAAATACAGGAAGAAGTTAAGGATGGTGCTTTATAAACTTAGGAAATTTTTTTTGAAGATACTTATTATTCTGCTTAATTTTTGTGAAATACTGCTTTTAGTTTGTACAAGCTGACTAGATATGTTAGTATTTAAAATTTGGATAAATTTTTGACTTCTACTATTTCTATTTGAAATGAATTTTCTTTTTCTTTCTTTCAGCCAAATTTTAAAGACTATCCTGTATATTTGACTAAGTTTAAACAATGCCTTTCTAAAGCTATGCACCTTATCAAGACATACACTGTGAATACACTACAGAACCTCACAACACAGTTAATGAAAAGGGTAAGGTGAATCAGTAAGTGGGAAGTGGAGCTTTACTGAAATGTCCATTATAACATCAAACAGTTCTCTTTTTATTTTTTTGAGGGTGGGATGTGTCATAGTTATTTGTGAAAATAGGTCAGTGCTGTCTTGTTTGTGTAGGTTGTCCAGTACTCACAGAGACCTAGTGATCCAAATGATCTGAAAGCAATAATAATTAAAAAATGATGGAGATTGAAGAAGGGGATGTTGGTGAATTGAAGTAGGTGAGCAGCAAGCTAATGAAGGCCAGGGATGGGTGAAGGACTGTGTTACACACACCAGACAGTTTGCTTTCCTGAGCCAGGGTGTGCACTGGGGCCCTGAACTGGCTGTTGGTCTTTGTCATATGGGGAAGGTACACAAGAGAAATAGAGGTGCTGTGGCGTTTTTGTTTTGGAGATGGATTGCTTTGGAGACAGAGATTGAAGGGAATACTTGAAGAAAGTATACAGTAGCTGGGTGTTAGAGGATGGTAGTTGAAAAACACAGCTCCGAGTTCATGCCGTGATCATTTCAGTATTACATTCCAGTAAGTATTCTTGGGTGCTCTTGGTCATGTAAATGTTCATTTATTCTGCAGTACCTTGTGTAGCTGCAGATAACAACTGTGTCAGGTTCCTATTAGTTTTACCAGTAGTCTTTGTTTCATTCTAAAATGTTGACAGAGATGCTAGAGTGTCCCAGGGAAGAGACATCCTGTCCCAGGTGTTTACTCCCTCTCACTCCAGTGAGATTTAGGCATAAAAGTGAGCAGGAAGGTTTTTTGGTCTCATTAAAATGTTGATAGTCTCATGCTACAATATTTTGGCAGACAGAAGGGAGAGAGGAATGTCTCTTCTTATGTACTTTGATTCTTTCTCCAAATAATTGTTGTGTACCTTGTGCTCAGTTCTATTACAGGCAGACTTGGTGTCTTGAGGGATAATCAGTGAAACTGAAAGATGCTAGAATTGAGAACTGACACACCTAAAAGAAGGGAATTTTAGGCAGTGTTCACGGAAACTTGTGGAAGGTACTCCTGGAGTGAAGATCTAACTCCTGGAGTTAAGTGGCATCGAACATTTTTCGTGTTTGGTACAAAACTAGGTTTTATTAAAAAAAAAGATGTCATGGCTTGGTGTAGTGCCAGTGGATTGCCCTGACTGAGCTGAATTTAAACAGAATTGAACATGTCTGATAATGAGCATGTCTGCAGAAGGAAGTGTGTAAGCTGATTTCTGGATTTGAATTGCTGCTTAGGAGTTTTAAGTCAGAAAGGGTATTATGTCTTTTAAGAGTCAGATGACCTTTTCCTTCCCCTGTACTTGGGAATTTTGTGGATATTTTGTATACTTTGAAAAATCAATGGCTCCTGCTAGAAGTTCAGTACTGAACCAGTGCTTTTAGTTGTGTTTAGGTGTTGAGCTTTCCTATTGTAACAGAACAAGACTGTCAGGACTGGAAAGGGACTGAGACCTGGATGTTCATTGGTGATGCACACATATGAGTGGAGGTTTTGATGTATGTTGTGATGTATGTAGAAGAATGATGAGGTTGCTCACAGGGATGAAAATAGGAGGTGGGGATGGTGGGTTTCCTGTCCCCATCATGTTTCTAAAGAAGACCCATCTCTTCTTTCTCACTTCAGTAAGGATAAGGGGAAGAAAGCTTGGTGTGTAAGTTGGGTCTCTGCTCTGCTTTGTTAGTGCTAGCATTTGTCTTGAGTTCAAGCTGTCTGTCCTGCTGGGCTGGGGAGCTGTAGGGGATGCTGCCTCAAGACTTGGTATGCTGGTTGGGCCTTGAATACAAGCTGTAGGAACTTAGCTTCTCTGCCTTGGGACCAGCAGGTGAAAGGGAAGTTTGTTCCATTTTAGGACTTCCTATCAAGGACCAACAATCAGTACTACTCTGGAGAAAATTATCTGTAAGGGAAAATGTCATAATTACTGAAAATGTTCCTTTTCCTGTAGAGGCTGTTGGATGAAACTTTTGGATTGAGTTTTGTTCTTCCATCTGACTTTTAAGTTCTGAAACCAGCATGCCTTTGTTGGTGGGAAGTGGCAAAGAGCTGTTCCACTCCAAGAACCAATACCCTGTTTTAGAGCCTAATTATCTCAGCCATTATATGCTAGAAGCCAAATATAGTATTTTGCTTTTTAACCAATTAGTCATCTCTTCTTTCAGGATCCTACAGCTGTGCCAAATTCTGACAATGCCTTCACGCTGTTTTATGTGAAATTCAGAGCAGCTGCTCCCAAAGTCAGAGTAAGTAGCTGGTAACTAACTTTTAAAAAGGAAATTATGAAAATGAGGCTTCAATTTATTAGTGTGAATGGAAGGATTGCATATTGTGCAAGTGTGAATGTCCAAAGATTGCATATTGTATCCATGGAAAAATACTACAAACTCTTTCCCAATTACTACAAAAAAGTAATTTACTGATATTATTTCTTTCTCTTTTTTTTTTTTGAGTAGACTCTTATTGAACAAGTAGAGCAAAGATCTGAAAAAATGCCAGAGTGAGTATGTCTACATATTTAATCTTCAACAATTTTAAGTTTTGAAAATATTTACTTTTAAGTGCTGTTAAACACATTATTTGTTTAAAAGAAAGTTTTAAAAATTGAAATTGCATAGACCTAAAGAGGGTGTTAGAATGCATTTTATGTGTGCCAGAAAATGATGTTCAGGATGTAGTTACTGCTTTAATTTCTTGGCTAGGTATCAGCAAGTTCTCAATGAAATCCATCAATGTTACCTCGACCAGCGGGAGCTTTTGCTTGGTCCAAGTATCGCTAGCACTGTTACAGAGTTAACCAGTCAGAATAACAGAGATCATTGTGCTCTGGTAGGTGAAGCAGTCATGTGTTGGGTGGGTTTTGTTATGTTTTAATCCCCTCTCCCCCAGGTAAAATGAACTTACTTAGTTCAGTCATTTGCATGCAGAATTGTTACTGTTGTTTGTGAGTTTGAATCATTAAAGTTCTACTAATATTTCCAAGCCATACGTGTTCTGTTTCTGTGAAAACTCCACCCTGTTACAAACCTCACAGAGGGGGAGGATAAAAAAGCATAAAATGTGGTCACTTAAATTTCAGAAACAAAAAAGTGATAGAACTTGTACAGTGAGCTTTTAGTTGGCTAGTAGCATCTTTTCAGCCCGTAGTCTTAGAGATCATCTCCTTACTTTTGAATTTTACAAAGCTTCAGTTTAATCATAGCTGTAATAATCACAACACAATATATAATATATATTAATAATACCTGTAATAGCTCATGTGATACTGATGCAAGGAAAATAATTTAATAACCAAGTATTTGTATTTCTGTGAATACAGGTACGAAGTGGTTGTGCCTTTATGGTCCACGTATGCCAGGATGAACACCAGCTTTACAATGAGTTCTTCACAAAACCAACACCAAAACTGGAGTAGGTGGTACATGCTGGTTTTGTTTTACTGCATGTTGTATTTAGTGTGTTGTGATGTAGCAGACAATATTATATGGCAAACAGGACTGTGTTCAAATGGCTTGGTAAGAACTAGAGAGATAAAAAAACAGCTTAATCACTTTAAGCATCCAAATTTGCTGTTCCTGTGTTTTCTTTTTTCTTCAAGCAAAGCTGATAGTTCCCATTCTCCATAAATAATCTTTGCAAATGCTCTGTAGGTAGTCTGAAAGTTAAAGATGCTCAGGTTCTTTGAAAATAGCTATAGAAGTCTACAGCTCTCAGCTGTTTTTCTACAATCTCTTTTGCACAGCCTGTTGCACAGGTGCTTTCATTTGCTTTGGTCTGAAATTAGGCTCGTGAACTCCAGCTATTTTTCCAGAAGGATTTAATGAGCTGCCCTTACAGTCAAGGAATATTTGCATGTTGCCTGTATTTGGGCTGAACAGAAGGCGGTGTAGTGGATACCTGACAAGAACAGTGTGCCAGTCTCCTCTGCCTAAACCTAAAAGAGGGACAGGTTGTTGCTTCACACAGTATTTGAATTGTAAAAGTATTGTTTTTTATAACAGACCTGTAATAATAAAGCAATTGAATGGATCATGCCCCTTCTCCAGTTTTCTGGTATGTTTTAGTAATGATACTTGATTTTGAAATTTGGGTAGGTCATGTTTCCTTACTATAAGTTCCTAACTAAAGTGTATTCCTATTAATATAACTGGGACACTGGTTTTGAGTGTTGCAATGTCTTAAATTTAGTGCAGCTTGAGTTGAACAAGTGTGTAACCTGAAAAAAAGGCTGCCCACTACCCTCCCCAGCCTTCAAAGCTAAGGGAAAACCAAAACTGCATAAAGCCTCTTTAGAGATAAAGTGCCAGAGTAGGCCTAATCTTTTCTGAGGAATTGTGAATTTATGAGGAATTTCTGTGGAATTTTCTGAGCATGCCCCTCGTGTGGAGCATGCTCAGAATTTGAGGTGACCGAAGTAAATTTGCTTAAGAATCAGTTTAGCTATCTCAGTCCAAATCCTGGAGTAAACATCCTAATTGAAATCAGTGTAAAGTGTTGTTCAGCCAGAAATTTTGTCACTAGTGTTATTCACAACAGAATGAGAATAGACTTCTGATTTTTTTTTTTGATGGAATGTAATTTTTTATTTCCTAAGAACTTGCTTCCTTTTTTTTTTTTTTTTGCCTACATCTAAATAAAATATTTTAAGAAAAATGTTTTAAATAGTGCCTGCTTTATTAGGTTTCTCTTAGCATAATACATAGCCTCATTTTCTTTTCTGCAATGCTAAGGTGCTCTGAAGACATTACAGCCAGGTGTCTATGTAGAGATAAGAGTTTACCAAAATTCTTCCCCAGAGTAGAGATCTGAGATTGAGTATTGTATTTAATAATAAGGCTGGTGAAACTTTCCCTTTTGTTCCTGCTTTTAACATGGAGAGTTACTATTTTATCAAGGTGCTTATAGTGCTATAGGATGCAAAGGAAGAGGCATTCAAAATGTTTCTTCTGAGTGTTCTTTCATGAGTATTTTTGTTCCCTGTCTGGGAACTGAAGTGTCCTTGTACTATTGATAGACATTCTTTGTGAATTAGAAAAAACAAATGGTGCAATAAGCTCAATATGTTTTTCACACTGTGATTGCTTCGATGTTCTTGATGTTTGTATTTCCAACTCTAACTGGGAAATTACTTGAATTTTCAGCTACTGGCAATAGCATTAGTGCCTAATACATGATTAATGAAGGGAGCATTGAGAATGTCTAGAGTGAGTGCTGTTGGTGTCTTAACCAAGATATGCATCACTTTGAACATGAAAGAAAAAAATAAATTTAAGTGGGATTTATAAATTTCTGGTGTGTCACTGCATTGATGTCGTAACTTCAGTTAGATTGGAAACTGTGCTCTGAGGTGTTGGTAGCTGTTACAGAAAACATTACCAAGCTTCTGCTCCTGCATCCCTTTTTGTGTGCTCCTGGTTCTAATACACTGTTGAGTACTTGGAATCAGATGAACCTTTTCTCAAGGGAAAATTTGGGTTAGGATTCTGAGCTCAGCAGGAGCATTTTTTCACACAGTAGCCAAGTAAACCAGTTTGCAGCATCTTCCCTTTGTGAGAGGTTGAGTTGTTGGTTGGTGTGTGTAGGTTTTTTGTTTGGTTTATTTGGGTTTTTAAAATTTTATTTTAAAATTAATTAGAAGCTGTAACAGTATTTTTAAGCAGTTGGTATGCCACATGTTTTCAAAGGAAAACTTGTCCTACTTTGTAGGAAATAGTGAGTTTATGTTTTAAACAGTCTTGTCTAAAGTGTTCTATGACATTTATTTTCTCACCCTCCTTTCAAATATCTTTGCCATAAAGTAATCTGTGTTTGTCATAAAATTTTCTTTTGCTTTTGGGGGATCCTGAAAGTATTTTGCTTTGTTTTATTTTTCCTTCATAGTGAACTCTTGGAGAAGTTGTGTCTTTCATTATATGATGTCCTGAGGCCAATGATCATCCATGTCATTCACTTAGAGACACTTTCTGAACTCTGTGGGATTCTCAAAAACGAGATGCTTGAGGATCATGTACAGAACAATGGTAACTCATAGATTGAAGATGATTATTTTAAATTTCTTCTGAACTGATAAAATTATTTAATTGCCTAGTCAGAAATTCTAGAAGCTTATTTCTTTCTAGTGGATCTTAACCTAACCTCATCTTTGACATGTTTGTGTAAAATTAATTATGCTTTTTCATTTATAGTGAAGTTCTTTTTCTTTGGGTCTGTGCATAGCATCATTTAAAGTAATGTACTGATATTTAGTCATGTTTTCTCTAGATTGTACAAATGCTAGCAAGCATCCACCCAGCGCATATGCATGCACCAGGGTTGATATAAATTAACTTTTCAAATGAACAAATTGCTTCACTGACCCTGCTAATGCATCATCCATGTAGAGCTTTCTGCATAATGGTGATAAAACAAAGGAATGCAAACTGATTTTTTTTTTTTTTTTGCAATTCTCCTTAATGTCCATAATGTTTCCCAGACTGGAAATTGTAACTTCAGCAGAGGAGTTAAGTAGCACTGTAGATTTTGGAGTTTTCTGAGTATGCAGAGCTCAAAGTCTCATAGGAGTGAGCTGACCTGGCGTCTCATTTGATAGTATGACTAGTGCATAATGGAATCCTTTCGCAGTCTTCGTTGCACCAGGCAATAAACAGAAATCATCCTTGGTAGCTGGTATGTCACCCAGTGTAGCTCTTTGTTGCTGAAGCTGTGCCAATAATCATGAAGAATTTTTCTCTTCCTGGAAGTATAATTGTAACACTGTTGGGAATGAGCAAAAACTTGCTGACTTAATCTTCTGGCTTATCATAAGAAGTGTCTTCCTACTACTTAAATTTGGGCTGATGCAATAATTTTTAAGTTTGATGTGAGCTGCTTTGGTTCATCTGTTTTTATGAACTCCCAACAGTTATACCACGGGTATTGTCTGTGATAGAACTAAAGCCACCTTGCTGTGTGGTTCCCACCAAAATTCCACTTAATGTACCCAGGTCTGAAATAATTAGAACTCCTAATTCTAACAAGACATCTGATGTCATCAGTGTAAGGTTGCATTTTCGTAGCTTAATGAAAATCTGGGGAGCCAAAGCAACTGCAGCATGGAGTTCAGTAAACTCCTTGTTTGTCACAAATTTGCATGCCACTGTTCCAAAAGTAGCCTGACTCCATCTGCAGCAAGTCAGCCTTTTATAGTCCTATATGTGATACTTCAAACTTGTGTTTCTATTTGTAATTAACAGGTTTGTTCCTTTTCTTCCCTTTGTCAGCTGAACAACTGGGTGCGTTTGCAGCTGGTGTCAAGCAGATGCTGGAGGATGTACAGGAGCGCCTTGTCTATAGGACACACATTTACATTCAGACCGACATCACCGGCTACAAGCCTGCGCCGGGCGATCTCGCCTACCCTGACAAGCTGGAAATGATGGAGGTACAGCCCCAGCTTTTTCATTATCCTTGCCTTGGTACATGCAGTGTTTGCACTTGTGCAGTGCAGTGCTTTGCAGCTTGGCTTTTCCTATGGATTTAGTGTTACTGGCATTTTTAAATTGACACCTGCTGATTAAATTAGGACCCTAAACTAGGTATCTACATTTTATGTCAAACATCGTGACAATGGCAGTAGTTCTCACAGTTAACAGTTTTATCAAAACTTGAAGGTTCTGAATTTTTATTTACATTCATAAGACCCACTGTATTTTCTAATTGAACTGGAATTGAAGAGATGCTTTAGACAGTCCCTTTTAGTTGCAAGGTTTTTTTTCAGAATTACTGGTCAACTAGCTTTTGGTAGGCATGTGTGTACCCTGTGCTCAGGCAGTGTGAGAGGAAGACTTGCTTTAGATAATTTAGCATGTTAACAATGGCTTCCAGAAGCCTTTTTCAAGTTCTTGTCAGTATTAGCCATTCTTTAGTCATTCCAAGCCCTTTGAGTCAATGTTCCTGTTGAAATGGATCAAACTGATTCTACTTACTTTAAAAGGTTAATACTATATTGATGAAAGTTTCAGAATGAAACAACTCTCAGAAATAAATACATGCCCAGTGAGAAACCCTTAATGAGTTTTTGACTAGAACAAGCTGCAACTGCATGAAGACTGCATGGAAGCAGTACAGCATAGTAAAAATCCCCCTCCAAATAACTATTACCATTCACTTTATAATGGGAGGCCCAAGCTGTCAAAAGGCTAAGGATACTGACAATAGCCTTTCCAACAAGCACTAACAAGATCCGTATTTTCTTGCTGTATCCTGCTTTCCACCTTGCTGCCAGAATAGCTGGTGGTGCTTAGAAAGTTGTAGGACTTAGTTCCAGCTGACCAGTTGGTAGAGAAGCTGCTGTTTGACTTCAGAATCAGAACATTACTTAATACAGAATCTATCTGTCTGTCTGTCTATCTATCTATCTATCTATCTATCTATCTATCTATCTATCTATCTATCTATCTATCTATCTA
>VZUI01063666.1:0-23821 GCA_013401135.1 Cettia cetti | reverse complement strand
TCCTTAACGTAATTTCTAACTGCGCCACAGGTCCAGGCCTGCACTCAGGCCTGTCCCTGGGCCTACCTAAAAGGCCTCAGGCCTACTACCTGGCCTATTAACTCAGGCTGGGCTGACCAACCTCACTCAGGAGCAGATTATGCCCCTGCTCCCTGAGAAATTCCGCTACAAGGGCCAGTTTTAAGCTATTAAGGAGTTGTGTTGCCTGTCAGTTGTTGTTTCATTCGGGTAGAAGCACTGTAAGTTTTAAGTTAAGGCCCGGAGTTGGGAAGACCAATGGGGCAGTGTTTATGGAAGGGAGGAGGCCCCAAAGGGAATGAAGGGACCACCAGAACTATTCCCCCTGACAGCCCATTAGAGGGAATACCAAACAACTGGGATACACAGGAGACCACCAAGGGTTTAGACCGGATCAAAATGATCCACTGCTGTATGCAGGTCTAGCCCAAACTAGAGATGCAAGGATAGGGGTCTTGGAACGGCACTAGAGATCCCTGGATGTGCTCCCAATGATACCAGCATTTAAAAACCAAAAGAGACTCAAGCCCAGAAGAAATAACCTGTGCAGCCTTATGGCTGAAAGATAGAACACAAACAGAAGTGGTGAAAGTACGCAAGTTAAAGGAAAAGAAGGTGGAAGGTAAAGAAAGCCAGAAGCAGGAAAAGGAGGCTAGTGGAACCAGTAGCAGATGGCACCCCTAGATCACCTACACCCTCCTCCCATATACCCAATAGCATCCCAAATGCTTCCCCTCAATCCCCTGGTCCTCTCCTTTTCACAACTATTTTCCCTAGTTATCCCAACCTCCCTACACCCTACTCCCTACTCCCAACACACACTTGACCCTCTTATTTCCAGTTCAAATCCTATCAGCCCTAACCTGTCACCTTCTACATCTTCGGCCTCTCCTACCGTCCCAATACCCCTTTTCTCAACCCCATCACCATTGGTGACCCCAGTCTCTTCAAATCACCCACTATAGTTCCCTTACCTCCAGAAACTCCTATAATAAACCAAATTTCCTCACCCTCTGTTGTCCCCTTGCCTCCTCCCAACTGGGAATCAAGTATGCCCAAGATCGATACCAACTCTCTCCTTAACAACCAGCAGCCCCCTATGACCCCTACTCCTAGTCAGGAACAAACTCCTGAACATGGACCCTACTGTCATACATGATCCAAGACAGCCAAGCTCTTTCCCCTAAGAGGAGTCCCTATGGGAGGAGTGGCTGGAGGGGTAGGGTTTGTCAATGCCCTATTGATGGCTTTGGAAGTCAGGGGATTCAAGAAAAAGCTAGGAAACCTGGCTGAAGACCCGGTAGGGATAGCCAACCAAGTAGACCAGTTCCTAGGTCCTAATACTTGTACCTGGGGAGAGTTAAACTCTATTTTGAATATCTTATTTAACCCCAAAAAGGTTTCCATGATCCATACTGCGGGGATGCGGATCTGGGAAAGGGGGAAGAGGTTGGGGCCCCCAGGAGAGTATAAGCTCTCATGGCTAGATCCAAGGTGGGATCCGAATAGGGAGGAGGGAAGACAGAATATGAGGGACTACAGGTCCCTAGTAGTGAAGGGTATTAAAGAATCCATTCCCCGGGATAACAGCACCAAACTAGCCTTTGATGGGACCCAGGAAAAGGACGAGACCCCACCCCTGGTTGAACAGGTTGAGGAGGAACTTTCAACTATATTCAAACACAGATCCCGACAGTCCTGAAGGCCAGGTACTGTTAAAAGTACAGTTCATTACCAAGTCTTGGCCTGATATTAGGAGGAAACTCGAAAAACTAGATGACTGGCAAGAAAGAGGGATCAATGACCTGTTAAAGGAGGCTCTAAGAGTTTATTTGAAGAGAGGAGAAGAAAAAGACAAAAGCAAGGCTCATGGTGGCAGTGGCCAGGGAGACTGTCAGGGAAAACAGAGATAGGGCAGGCAAAGATCAGCCAGGAGAAGAGAAGCCAAAGTCCCAACCAGAGGAAGACAGAATGAAACCCATTATGCCCCCATGGATCAACCTGTGAACTCTTGAGGGAGCAGGAGGTGTTATTACTGTGGAGAGACTGTGCATATCAAAAGAGACTGTAAGAAGCTACCCATGGATGAGGTAATAGCTAGGGAGCAGGACACCCTAGAGAAAAACTTAAGGGGAGAGGAGGGGGATGACGAGGGGTGTCGGGGGCTGTATGTATTAGGGGACCCGATGAAACACTGAGAAGAGCCCCTTGTAAATTTTGAGGTGGGTCCCCAAAGCGAGGAGATCAAATTTTTGGTAGACACGGGAGCAGACTGTTCATGTATGAACAAACTCCCAACTAGAATGTTTTTAAGTAACAAAGTTTGTGAAGTATCAGGAGCCGAGGGGAAACCCTTTATAGCTCCAATGATAGAAAATGTCTAAGTAAGAGGGGGTGCGAGTAATCCCAGTAAATGGAAAAAAAGTGGTCCGTATGATGAAGTTAACGACAAAGGATATAGGAGAAATCAACTCTGACGTTTCAGCAGAAGAAGGAAAGTTTGGGTATTTAGACATCCCTGCAATAAGGATTGAGATCCAGAAGGGAACCCCTCCTGTTAGAATCAGGCAGTACCCAATGTCCCTGGAGGGCAGAAAGGGTTTGGCTCCTGTCATTGATCACCTATTAGCAGAAGGTATCTTGGAGGCATGTATGTCCCTGCATAATACCCTGATTCTGATAGTCAAAAAGGCAGAAGGAAAATACCAATTAGTCCAGGACTTAAGGGAAGTAAATAAGAAAACTATCACCAGGCACCCAGTAGTATCAAATCCGTACACCCTCCTGAGACAAATACCCAGTGATCATGCTTGGTTCACAGTTATCGATTTAAAAGATGCATTCTGGGGACAAAGGAATGCCGGGACTGGTTTGCCTTTAAGTGGGAGTGGCCTAATAGAAAAAGAAAACAACAACTGAGGTGGACCTGCTTGCCCTAGGGCTTTACAGAGTCCCCAAAATTTTTGGGCAAGTGTTGGAAAAATTACTAGGCCAATCTGATCCCGAAGGTGAAAATCACATTTCGACAAAATTTCGATGATCTCTTAATATTAGGGGAAGATCAAGAGAGGATAAGACAAACGAGTGTACAATTGTTAAATTTTCTGGGGGCCAAAGGACTAAGGGTGTCCCAGAATAAATTATAGTTCATAGAGCCCAAGGTTGTCTATTTGGGACACAAAATTGGACAAGGTTGTAAAGAACTGAGCCCAGAGAGAATATCAGACATCCTAGACATACCAGCACCAAAACCAAAGAGGGACATAAGAAAACTCTTGGGTATTTTTGGATATTGCAAACTATGGATAGAGCAGTATACCCAGAGTGTTAAATTTCTCTATGAGAAACTGGTTGATCCTGAACCCATAAAGTGGACAGCTGAGTATGAAGAGCAATTAAAGCATTTGAAAAATAAGCTCTCCTCCTCCGCACCAGTTTTAAGCCTACCTGATTTAAAGAAAGAATTTGACTTGTTTGTCAGTTCTGAAGAGGAGACTGCATATGGGGTTTTAACCCAAGAGTGGGGAGGATGTCGCAAACCCATAGCCTATTTATCAAAATTGTTGGACCCGGTAGCTCGTGGGTGGCCTACCTGCTTGCAATTCATAGCTGCTGCTGCAATTATAATAGAAGAAGCCCAAAAGCTAACGCCTACAGGGTAAAATCCAGGTCCACAAGCCACACAATTTGAAAATGGTTTTAAGTCCGAAGGCTCAACAGTGGCTGACAGATGCCAGGATATTGAAATATGAGGTCATCCTAATGGATACCAACAGTTTAGAACTAGTAACCTCTAAGAGCTTGAACCCAGCACAATTTTTATTGGGGAAGCCTCCACAGGATCTAGAACATTACTGCTTGGAATTGGTAGATCTCCAAACTAAAGTGAGGGAAGATCTGGGGGATATACCCCTGCCCTACGGAAAGGTACTATTTACTGATTGTTCCTGCAAGGTAGTACAGGGAAAAAGATACTTGGGCTACGCAGTGGTCATAGAAACAGGAGAAGGGGAACTTGGAAGTTCTAGAAAAAGGGAAACTGCCCCCCAGTTGGTCAGCCCAGTGCTGTGAAGTTCATGCTCTAAATAGGGGTTTGGACTTTTGGAAAAAGAGACAACCTATACAGATTCAAGGTATGCCTTTGGAATAGTTTATACCATTGGCAAAATCTGGGAAGAGCAAGGTTACCTAAATTCCAAAGGGAAGAACCTGGCACAAGAAGAGCTGCTAAGATCAGTATTGGAGTCCCTGACCAAACCCATAGAAATTGCAGTAGTCCACATAAAGGGACATCAGAAGGGACACACTTTAGAAAGCAGAGGAAATTGATTTGCTGATCAGGCGGCAAAAGAAGTGGCCTTAGATCCAGAAGGATCAGTAAAAATTCTTAAATTAGACAAGGCAATGATTGAAAAAGGGGAAAGTAAAAGACCAATATTTAGTAAGAAAGAGTGGGAATTAATAAAGAAACTGGAATTATCTCAAAGGGGAACAAGGGGAGTAGTTACCCTCGGATGGGCGAAAATTTTTGAACAAAGCTTTAGCCCAAAAAATGCTAAATGAGATACACAAAGTGACTCATTGGGGAGCCCAAGGGTTGTGTGATCATTTCCTGAGAGAAAATCTATGTTTTGGAGTTTACGATCTGGCAAGAGCCATAATGAAGGGATGTGTAATATGCCAGAAAGTAAACCACAAAGTAATGAGAAAAGCTGAACCTGGGGGGAAGAGTTAGCTTTGAGACCATTTCAGAGTGTGCAAATAGACTTCACAGATATGCCTCCCATACAAGGATATATATATCTATTGGTGATAGTCAACCACCTGACCCATTGGGTAGAGGCATTCCCCACAAAAAGGCAAACAGCAGAGGAGGTTGCCCGCGTAATACTGGAAAGTATTATCCCCAGATATGGGTTAGTTAACACCACTGACTCAGATAGGGGATCCCATTTCATCTCTGGAACCTTACAAGCTATTGTAAAAGCCCTGGGAATAAAGTGGAAGTTGCACACTCCATGGCACCCACAGAGGTCGAGTCAGGTGGCATGTATGAACAAGACATTGAAAAATGTGTTAACAATACTAATGGCTGAGACCCAGATGAACTGGTTAAAGTGCTTACCCTTTGCCCTCTTGAAGATCAGAACCAGACAATGATCCGACCTCGGGGCCGGAATGTATGAAATTATGTCCGGGCTCCCCTTCCTGATGACCCCTTACAGCACTGGAGATTATATAGAAGGGGAGGAAACAGCTAAAAACACCTAGAAACAATTGGGAAGACCATAGACAGTTAAAGAAAAAGAGGATACCTTTCCCAAACTTCCCCACTTGACACAAATACCCACCAAATCAGCCCCAGGGACTGGGTGCTTATCAAATCCTGGAAAAACACACCATTAACCCAAAAATTTGAAGGTCCCTTCCAGGTTCTGCTAGTGCCCCACACTGCTATGTGGACCCAAGAAAAGGGGTGGACTCATGTCTCTTGTATAAAAGGACCAGTACCACCTTCTCCTAACTGTCGACAAGACCCAGAAATATTCTTCGTGAGTTTCCCCAAGTGGACTGCTACAAAAGATCCTTCTAGCCTTAAAAGTGACTCTTAAGAGACAACCAGAAACAGACTGAAAAACAGACAAAGACTGCTGAACTCCGTCTAGCAAGATCATTGTTGAAGTTGATAGATTTATTAAGTTGTGTTAATGTGTTAATGCTGGTGGGGTTGGTTAAATAAAATTTGCCCCTTTAACTCTTCCCCACAGAGCATTCTCCAAGGGCAACTAAATTAAGAAAAAGTGGGAAGAGAAGGACCTTACCATACCTCCAGACACCCCCCCACCAAACCTAAGAGGCAAGACCGGGTGAAGCTGAAAGAGAAGGGCAGGCCATGAAGCCCCCTGAGGCAAGACTAGCTCATACCAGACTCCTGAGTAAACTGATGTTGGTCCAGCTGGTGAGTTCTGTGATAGAGGAGAGTGGAGGAGCATGCACGAAGTGGTGATGTGGAAGATCTAGGATCACTAATGAGGGTCAAGCATCAATCCCACCTGTTTTGATCATTCACAATTGGAAACCTGCCTTGAAGGAAAGACATATTGGCTCACAAAAAATACTGCCTCATTTAGGCAGTGCCTGCTTGGGGAATGCCTTGTAGGAGAACCTTGGTTCTGCTTTGAATGAGAGGGGCTGAACAATGTAATAAAAGAAAATCCATTGATGATAAAGAAAGGTAATTTAGATGAGACACTAGGCAAAAATCTATTCATTGATCTGATTGAGAAAATTAGCAAAGAGCTGAATTTAACCAATTGTTGGGTATGTGGAAACACCCAGATGTCGGACATTTGGCCCTGGGAGAGAATCAGCCTAGCACCTTTAGACATTTTGAGATGCAAATTAACTGAGCAGAAACCCCAAGTCACAGGGAAAAGGGGGCAGGAACAATGGGACCTGAAAGCGAGGGTGATTGGGGAAGAACGCATTAAAAGGACAGGGAGAAGATACCAAACTCCTGTTGGGAAAATGGATTGCAAAAGATATCTAGTTGTGAAAGACTCAGGAAGCAGGTGGATCCCCCAAGAACCAAATAGGTATTGGGCCATTAATAAAAAAAAGAGGGGTGTACATGAATGTGCAGACAGAGGAATAAACCCTTTTTGGGGATTGGGGGAGCTCTCAAAATATTGGGAGTATCTGGAAAGCCCTGAGTATTTATTTTGGATTTGTGGGAGCACTACCTACACCCACCACCCAGGGAACTGGATGAGAAGCTGCACAATTGGGATAATAAAGCCTGCTTTCTTCCTCCTTCCTAAAGAATGACGGTCATACCTGGGAGTCCCCTTGTATGATAATCTAAAAAAAGGCAACCAAAAGAGGAGACATAATAGATCTGGGAAGCAATCAGAAAGGGAAAAGAAAGATCTGGACCCCCAAAGAAATAATCAAAACCTATGGACCAGCAACCTGGGCCCAGGATGGATCCTGGGGGTATCGTTCTCCTGTCTATATGTTGAACCAGATCATCCGTCTCCAGAAGTGGTGTCAAACAGAACAGCCCTCAGCCTAGACCACATCAGTACACAATTGGCACAAACCCGAGCTGTAGTCTACCAAGTTCAGCTGGTGGTAGATTACCTGTTGGCAGATGAAGAGGGCATCTGTGGAAAGTTTTAATTCCTCAGAGTGCTGCCTGGAGATAGATGGTAAGAGTGAGGTTACCAGGAACATCTCAAAGGAGATATGAATGGTAGCTTATGTGGGCACACAGGAATGGACTCTTTTGGTGAACTCGGACTATTGGAATGACCTTTGGTCATTCAAGGGAGGGTGGTGGAAGAAAGTGGTCTTTATTGTTGTTTGCACATTTGCTAGCTTTTTAGTTTTACCCTGTTTATTTTCCTGTATAATCAGGTGACCACCACAGTGCAAGCCAGAATTCAGATCCCTGACGTAACCAATAAAAAGCAGGACAGGATCATGTTGAAGGAAACTCAATATCAGGACCAAAAGCACAAAACTGCCAGAGAAATATGACCATTACCAAAAATTAAGAAAAATATACTCCCAGGAGCTAGAAACTGAAAGTTGATGTGGGCTGAAACCCAATCAAAATGTAGAGGGGAGATATTGTTAGAAATTAAAGTTGAAAGCTGATGTTAGCCATGTTTTTAGTTGTGTAGTTACTGTTTAATGATTATTAAATGATGCTAATGTATAAAAAAAAACCCCAACACTTTCCTTGTAACCCTCCTGTACCCCTATCCCTATTTGCCGGACCCTGTGTTCCTTGTTCTGATGGGTCCCACCTCCACTGCTCCCCGATACTTCCACAAGGCAACCACATGGTAGCCAATGGCTCCACCCAGTATGCTAACCATGCCAACTCCCATGAGTCTGAGTGACAACAGGAAGTAAGACCACCACATGTAGACCCCTAGAGTCAGTGAGCTGACATCCAGACAGCTTACCGGACCACACTGGGGGACTGACAAGGCACCAAGCTATCTGCCAAGCCATTTAGTCATCTCGCCATGACACACAAAACTTGCTCAAGGTCACCTCCCAGACTTTCAATGAGCCAAATTTGAGAAGTCTCCTATAGGACTCCTGCGAGGTTGGAGACCCCAGCTCTGCCTTCAGGCAAAACTGCTTGCACCTTCTCCTCCTCCTTGTTGTCCACAGGGAGCAGTGGTGGTGAGCGCGATGCCTCGGGCCCGCACCCAGACAGATGAATAAAGGCTTTATAAAAGGAAAAGAAGGTCTCCTTGCCCGTTTTTAAAAACATGAAACAAGAAAAATGGATCAGATGCTTGCTGCTGTGGCAGACAGCAGTGGAGGATTTTGCCCACATTAGAACTGCCAGCCATGTGCTCTGAATGCATTGTAATTGCCCTTGTATTGCCTCCACGTAATCTTGACAAGTAGTAAAACTCACTTTTCTCTGGAACAGCAGTGAATAGCAGGAGATAGAGGTATTTGAGAGAGACTGGATAACAGTACTGGTCTGCCCTTTCCCACCCCAAAAATGGTGGAATCAAGTTTAATAATCACAACATTTAGAAAAGAAAATCCTTGTGTCACAATTTGGAGCCTCCAGTTTTCCCTCAGGTGGAAATTGTGAATTCTTTGCCCTTGAGAGACCAATTTTAATCTTAAAAAAAAAAAAAAAAAAAAAAAAAAAAAAAAAAAAAAAAAAAAACCCAAAACACAAAAAAAACCCAAAAAACAACCCAAAGACTGCTACATAATTTAGCTAAATCCCAATGTCAAGGATTTATATTCAAAGGATGGGAGCTCATAACACTTCTCTCACTTTCTGTGGATCCTCCAGTGTCATTAATACAGCAAAGTGTCAGAAAGAGATGAAGAGGAATGCACCCAGTGCTAGTGAGGGTGAACAGACAGTAAAACCTTAGGGTAACAGGAAAAGACCAGCTCTGCAGACAAAGTAACATTTGTACTCTGATTCCAGCTTCATATTGAACTTCAGGAAGAGCACAGACTTCACTGAAGATGGAAAACAGGTGGAATGATAATTTTAAAATGGAGATCATGGGTGTATTGACTGTGGGGTTTTTTTGTGTATATGTGTTTTTTAGTTTGGTTCATTAGTTGGGTTTGTGGAGGGGATGTTGGGGTGTTTCAGTCTTTGTCTGGTGTGGTTTTTTGGGTGTGGGGAGGATGGGGGCACAGCACTGCCAGGAAGGGAGGGGATTATCTCATTCTGGTCTGCACTGAGGCCAGCGTCAGTCCTGTGGGCAGTTCTGGGTGTTACACTATAAGGCGGCTATTAAACCATTTGAGAGAGTCTAAAGGAGGGACATGTGGGTGGTGAAAGGTCTGGAGAGAAAGCCATGTGAGGACTGGCTGAGGGTACTGGGTCTGTTCAGCGGCAGGACACTGGAGGGGGATGTTACAAATGTTGCAAAAACAAGCCCATAGTCCAAAGGTGGTAAAAAGAAACAAGGCCAATTGTTTATTGATACAAAATGGCAACAGGAAAAAGAGGCTAAGCTAGTCTTGGCCCCTCACGGCAAGCCAGAGCAAGCAAATACATATATATGGGCCAGCCCTTAGAACGATCTGTTCCTGGGAGCAAAGCGGTCCTGGGGGCAGTCAGTCACTTCTTATAGGTTCAGACCCTTCAATGATTGGTTCATCTCTCATTGGTCTTTACCGGGGTGCTCTCCACACCAATGATTCCTTCCCGCCATGACTTGATTGGTTGATTGTATTCACCAGTGACGGCTCTTGGGTCCTGATCTCTGGGTTGTCTCGAGGAGAGCAAATGCTCTTTCCTGGTATATTCCTGTAACAGCTCTATCACCATTGTAATCGCATTGGAAATGCAACCCTACAAAGTTTCTATAACTATTTAAAACTCTACATAGCAACACTAACCAACAAACATTTTAGCAACATTACAACTGCAAGTATTCCTAACCATACAGAACTGCCAGAACTACTGAAAAACATACAGAGTTGCAAATGGAAATGAAACTTATAAGATACATACTTACATGCTTATACAACTAATATGCTTTCACAGCTAGTAAAACAGTTTTAACTTTTTGTATCTATAACAACTCCGCCCTCTAAAACTTTGATCAGGCTCAAGGCCCCCATCAACCATTAAACTTTACAATTCTTCATAAACTCTATACAGTTTTCAAATGAATTGATACTTTTTATCTGTTTCCTTTGCTGTTTCATGTTCATTCTCTTCTTGTTCTAATTTCATTATTTCAGCATTTTCAACCTTTTTATTGTCTAATGTCTCAAGAACTGAGTGTTGTACTACATTTGTTACTGTTCAAATTAAACATGGGATTATACAAGGGAGAAAAATAATACTCACTAATGCACCTCCAATTATCAATAATACTTTCTTCCACCATTCTTTGGTAAAAATATTATTCCACCAATCTTTTACCATTATCATTCTCTATTTCTGGATGGGTACATGGGCTAGCTTCCTGATGTTATTAATAATATTCTTGATTGTCTCACTGTGGTCATCGATCTCAACAAAACATTCCGATGAATTAAACTCGGCACAGACTCCTCCTTTTTCTGCTAAGAGATAACCATTGCTAATCTGTTCTGGCGTATCATTGTACGCATTTGGTGACACTGAGCAGGTAATAGATCTAGGGCTAGACTTGTTTGATTCTTGTTATTATCTCTTGTTATTATTATCTCTACTAGGGCCTGTTATTATTATCTCTACTAGGGCCTGTAGACGAATTATTCTTGTTATTATCTCTTGTTATTATCTCTACTAGGGCCTGTAGATGAATTATTTTGTTCAGCATGCATATAGGCGTCCTTTACCCCCACATACCATCTTGGGCCCAGGTAGCAGGGGTGTATGTTTCAATAATCCTTTCAAGAGGCCACTCATCATCTTTCTATTTCTGAGTGCCCCGATTTTTATTTCCCTTTTTCTCCTTTTTAATTCATCATATAATGGCACTCCTAATGGTTGACCTGCAATTCTGGGCAGGAGAAAGAAAGAAGGTCCCACAGCTCCAAGGGAACAATTTCCTGCCCAATCTTTCAGTAAAAATACATATGCTGTTCTACTACAGATCCAGAAAAGACCTTTTGGAGCTTTCCAATATTCTGGAGAATTAGTTTCAACTACTCAATTTTTGCTCCAAAATTTTGAAAGTTTCGGCTCATCTTGGAAGGCGTTGGGTTGTTGTGTTATGCATTCGTATAAATTTTCCACTCTAACCATGTACATCCTCCTATTCGGTGTCTGATCCAGTACCTCATGGAGGGGGTCTGGTATGCACCCCTGATGGGTACCATTTGTTATATAATATCTTTTACATGGTATTTCCCCTACATAGCTTTTTTATTTCCTCTCTCTTCTCCAAATACACTCTTCTCCAAACATTTCTGACCTTAAATTCCAAATTTCCTCCTCTGATCTTTGATCCCCTCCTGATGTTTCTCTCCCTAATATTTTTAACACATTGGGTGTACTTAGAGGTATTCCCTCCCAGGGCCAAACCTCTGCCATGCGGGTGTCTCCACATATCCAACAATTGTTAATTAAACTCCCAACTTATCTTTCCCACTAGATCTAAAACCAAATTATTTTCCCCCATCTGAGGCTCAGATCCCTTTTGTGCTTTATTGGTTATTAACTTTTCCTTAATTGTATCTGGTTCACAAACCTTTTTTACTTTTAGCTCTACTGGTTTCTTTTCAGAACACATCCATTCCTCTGCACTAGGGCATTCCTCTGTCAATTTTTGCCTGAAGTCTCCTATATTTTTAAAGAACCTATATACTTTTCTGTCCCCTTCACAAGTGTATAACCAAGACAAGCTAATACATCTTGGGTCTGGGTTTGTATGAACCCTGAAGACGGCTGTTCGGAGATCTCCTACATAAATCGGACCGCTACACTTATCACAGTTTCCTGCCTTTCCTGTGGTGACTATTGCCAGCAGGAGGATGACCCACGGGAGTCCGGTACCATACGCTCCTCTACCTATGTACTTCCCTTGGGACGAGCGTGGATCTTGGCCCGGGGCTTGCCTCCCATAACACTTCTCCAGGTCGCTGCTTTTCAGTTGTAGGGCTCTCCATCTTATATCTTAAAACTTGTACTTTTTGATATTTTTTTGGGGCCCAATTGCTACAATGCAGGGGAATACTCTAATCACAGAAGATTAACCAGGAACAAGAAACAGAAAAGGTTACAATTACTGATATACAACTTTTCAGAACTTTTTTTTTTTTAAAACAAACCTCTTGACTATCAACGAGTTTTAATAAACAATTCGTGAACTTCATTTCCAGACTTAGCTTGTGGGTTTTTCTGTTGGTCTTCAGAGTTAACTTTGTATCCATGGATTTCACTACAGCCCATGCAATTGGAGGGGAAATCGGTCCTTTCATTTCAGAGGTATACATCCATCCCTTCTCTTGTGTTCTTACTGCTGTCTGTGTGATCAACAGGACTTGGAAGGGGCCCTCCCAATTTGGGACCAGTGGTTGTTCTCTCCAAGTTCTTATTAAGATTGAAACTTATGAATGCCAGGCTGAAACTTATAAATGGTAAAGTCAATAGGGGTCGATATCCTTTTCACCAACACAGAGCCAATTGAGCCTGGGGGACCTTGAGGACTGTCAGCTCCATTAGGGCCCTGAGGACCTCTTGTACCTGGTGGGCCAGGTGGACTCATTGGGCCCACATCACCATTTTTACCTTTTTCACCTGGTGGGCCAGGCTGACCCTGTAAGCCAATAGGACTTGGGGGCCCAGGGGAGCCTCAAAGACCTTTATCACCTTTTTTCCCAAACATCCCTTGCTGATCTCTTGGATGCAGCTCTCTGTCACCTCCAGCTATACTCGGGGCTCCAACAGGACCCTGCAGACCTGGAAGGCCTCTCTCTCCAAGGAAACTAAAGACTGCTGGCCCATCTTTTCCAAGAATGCCTTGAGGGCCTGGATTGCCCTTAGCACCTTCTTTTCCTGCAGCACCTGGGAGGTCTTGTTCACCTGGGGGACCAGGAGGATCTGGATGGCCTCTTTCACCGATGTGTCCAGTCTCACCAGTAGGACCCTGATAGCCAACAACACCACCAGGTCCAGGACCAGGAGGACAGGTTTTTTTGTGAAAACCAGTCTCACCCCACTGTCTTGGGTGTCCAGGCGTGTTAGTGTTCCATCTTTTCCAGGTGGAATCCAACAAGTCCCTAAGGCCCTTGCGATCTCCTTGCACCTCTTTGAGACAAAGTGGGAGTTGGTGGAAGTGGGGTTTGAGGCATGGTCAAGATGGTAAGTGATGAGGGTTAAACTAAGGACTGTACTGGAGACTGAACTAAAGGCAGGGAGGGTTGGACTTGGGACCATGCTGGTAGGATTAATGGGGGTGATGGTTGGGTCTAGGGTATTAGAGAGTGGATCTGTGATAAACCAGTCTGCACTGAAAATGGGGGTGGTTTTGCAGAATGAAACTGGGAATGGTAGTGGGTAGTGGAAATGGGATATGTTGAGTTTGAGTATTATGGGTAGCAGAAGATGAAGGTTGTGCTGAAGATTGGGTTAAAGGCAGTGTAGAGTGAACTCCAGTCAAGGCTGGCAAGATAGATAGCTGTTGAGTCAGAAGTGCGGATGTGTTAAGGAGAGGTGAAGTTAAGGTTTGGGACAGATCGGGAGGTGGTAGAGACTAGGTTAGGGGTATAGGCAAAGTAGAAGGAGGAGTAGGTGGAACTTGGGGCAAAATGGGAGGTGGTGGCACATCACGAAAGGTGACAAATAATGACTAAGTGAGTGTGCAGGTGGTGGAGTCAAAGGAGGTGGAGGAGGCAGATGGCCTAGTGGACCCCATTTACTTTCCAGTGTCTCTTCCTTTTCTTTTTTGTTGGAGACCATGAGGTAAAGATAGGGGAACGCTCTCTCCCATGGAGAGAGAGCAAACTTTGAAGTAGCAAGAAGCTTGAAGTCCTCCGATTGGTTTGAAGCTTTTAGTTGCTTTGATAGGTTAAAAGTTTCTGGTTCTCCCCCATTGGTTGTTTCACTTTTTCCCAGCTTTCTCCTGCCCTGATTGGTCCAATTTGGATCCTCTCCCTGACTGGCCATTTCCCTAATCCATCTCCCCATTGGTTCTTTGCTAAACCTCACCCCCTGAGATACTGTATAAATGAGGGGCTCCCGGAGCCCTTGTCGTCTTTCAGTCACTGGTTCCAGGAGAACAAAGGAGATTTGGAAGATCAGAAGGCTCTTGCCTCTTTCCTCACGCCGCCTGCAGAGAAGCCGCTCCAGTGAGCTGCCTCAGAAGAGCTGCTGCTTTGTGAAAGCAGCCGCCCCAGGAAACTGCCTCGGCGATTCTTACCCTGAAATCACTTAAGGGCTCCCACGCCCTGCTGTCCTGGCAGCAATCACAAAAGAGCGTTCACTGGGAGTGCCTGTGACACCCGAGGCTGAAACTGCCCTTGTAAGGGCGGGCTCCGGAGGGAAGGTCGTGGCACCCCGAAGACCCTTGCCGGGCTGGGACTTCACAAGGGGTGGTCGATGGCAAGTGGTGCCCAATGTGGGGCATGCCTTGGGATTTCCCCTCACGAAGAGCCGCTCTCAATCAGCCTTAGGTCTGCTGCTTACTCACAGAGACATCTCCACGTTTTAGTGGGGGCTATCTGAGAGGCATCGTCCGACAACTGTCGAAGTCACACAGACGACGACCAGACGAACAGATGGCCACCCCCCAGCGATCTTCAGTTGACCATCACCGTCGGGCGAAGAAAAAATGTGAGTTGGCCTGCATGGGCCTGGTCTTTTGGTTTTGTTTTCTATTTTATCACTGGGGAGGTAGAAGGAAAGTTTAGGATGGGAAATAACCTGAGCCGTCCATCGCTCACCCGATCTGAGCACAAGTTCTATTCCCAAGTTAAATTAGCTCTTATCGAGGGAAAATTTAAGTTTAGCAGAGGGCTTTTGAAACGTTTTGTTCACTGGATCTTTAAGTGTTACCCTGACGCAAAATTGGTTTATGTTCGGTCTGATGAGTTTTGGGACAAAGTGGGGAGAAAGTTGAATTTAATACAGTTTGATGGGGATTTTTCAGTAGCTAAGTTTTTTATTGTTATTTCATTTGGTAGTCAAAGCATTAGAGGGACTCGGTTCGAGGGATGGAAATGGGAAAGGTGTTCAGGGACCCCAGTTAAAAATCCCTTCCCCTCCTTCCCCGCTCTGTGATCCCAAAACCCCCCCTCCTGGTGAGAGTGGGTCTGCGGGTGCTTTTTGCGATTCCGCACCAGGTTGCCGCCATCTCCCGGAGACCCCCCAGACCTTCTTTCCGTTCTTTCCGGGTCAGTGCTGGCCACACTGTCTTGGATCTTCCCTCTGACCGCTTCCCTGTTATTGACCACCCTAGTTCGCCACCTGGCGTTCCTTTCCTAAATAAAGGTTTATCCCCTTCTGCTCCAAGTTCTCTCACCCCTGTCCCTCCCATAGCGTTGTCAGGTGTAACTGCGGCGGGTCTTCCTTCCAATCCCTGCGTCAACCCTGTAAATCCCGCCCCTAGCCCTCTCCCCTCTCCTGGTCCCGCCCCTGAAAACGTAACCCCTGCCCCTGGTAACCCCGCTCCTAACCCCTCCCCCTCCCCTGGTTCCAGAAGGGGGGGAGGTGGTAACCGGACTGGTTCCAGAAGTGGGGGAAGTGGTGACTGGAAGGAAACCATCTTGGATGCTGTTGTCAAACACCGACAAGCTACCCCGGCCTGCCGGCCAAAGCCACGCATTCACATCACACGTCCCCCTTCCTCCTCAGATGATGATAGTGAGTCCTCATTGTAAGACCTTGAGGACTGCTGAGCAAAAACTCGGGAGGAGGCAACTAAAGAGAGTGACTGGGAATTGGCAAAAAAGATTTCAGCCTTTCCTATCACTGTTGGTCGTGGCAATCAGCGAATTGCTTGGCATCCAGTCCCCTACTCAGAAGTAAAAGAACTGAGCAAGGCTGCCAAAGAACATGGGCAGGGATCTCATTATTTTAGAAGCCTCCTTGAAGCTGCTTTCACCTCACACACAATGCTTCCACATGACGTGAAGACTATCATGGCATGTCTCCTTTCCCCAGCAGAGTACATGCTGTGGGAAAGGCAGTGGAAGAAACAATTAGGTACATTGGCTGGAATTTATCAAAATGATCCAAACAAACCCAATTTAATTTTAGAACAAATTGCAGATGAAGGTAACTTCATGAAGCTGCAAGATCAAATTAACATCCCAGAAGCGGCACTTCTTGACCTTACTAATGTTGCAAAATCAGCATTGCTCTTGACACCAGACGACTCCGCCCCCACTCAGAATTTTACTAATATTAAGAAAGGGGTTGATGAATCTTTTTTAAAAATCGTGGATCGTTTAAAAGCTGCTTTGGATAAACAGGTAGAAAGTCAAGGGGCTCGAAAAGAAATGCTGGTAAAACTTTCAATGATGAATGCAAATAAAAATACACAAGACATTTTAAGGACATTGCCTCTTGAACCAGAACCGACTATTGATCAAATGATTGAAGTATGTGTAAAGCGTGCTTCCACAGAAAACACAGTCGCTCAGGCTGTGGAAAAAGGGATCTGGAGGGAGTTTTCAGAGCCTTTGCCGTTGTTACAGCTAAAGATAACCAAAGGTGCTTTGTTTGCGGTTATTTTGGACATTTCATGGCTGAATGCCCTGAGAGACCAAGCCTGCTTGACCACCGGGGAGACCATGGCTGGTTGAATGCTAACCCCAACCGCTGGTGGCGTCCGGGAAACTCACAGCCAAGCGTGGAACGGCCTCGCGCGAAGACATCAAATTCTCATCCGGAGAAGACTACCCGTCCTGTTCGTGGTCCAGAAGAGAAAGGAGGAGATCAGTTTCCTCACAGAATGTGGGTGCCATCTCTGCAAGTTCCCAGGGACTTCAAGCAGACTTGTTTTACCCCCAGGTACAGATGGCAGCCCACCGCAAATTGGTGAGCAACATTTCTATTCAACTGGAAGAAGAGAGTATTCACCACATTGCTACTGGGAAGAGTGCCCCCATGAATGGATCCTATGACGTTCTCATCATTGGACATTTAGACAGGCCTACAGAGATCGCCGTCCTCCCAGAGGTGCAGACTTTAGAACCAGATGAAGAAATTTTTATTGCAGTTACGTGCCTTGACCCACCTTATTTCTTGCCTGCAAATATCCCTTTGACACAAGCCTTCCTCCTCCCAAAAGACCTCCCAGGCCATGTACCCCAAAATCCTTCAGTTTTATGGGTTCAACTCATTGGAGCTAACAAGCCAGTTGCCAGATGTACTCTTTTTTCTAAAGGGGAGAAAATTAAGCGACTTGGAATGATGGACATAGGGGCCAATGTAACTATTATTGCTATATCCGAGTGGCCACCGGACTGGGAAATTGAGCCTGTTGCGGGACTCATTTCAGGTATCGGAGGAGTGGCCACTTCCTGGTGCTCCAAAAGAAACACTGTCATCAAGGGTCTGGAAGGAAAAATGGCAACAGTGCGACCTTTTGTTGTTGGGGCTCCAATTGCCTTATGGGGCTGAGATGTTCTCTCCCAGTGGGAAGCCTCCCTTCAAATTAGCAGTAGGGATTTTTAGTTGGGGCCACTGAAGAGCGCGTGTGTGATGTACCTAAACTCACCTGGAAACAAGACTCTCCAGTTTGGGTCCATCAGTGGCCCTTTCCTGAGGAAAAATTGCGTGCGCTGGAATCCCTCGTGGCAGAAGAGTTGTCAAAAGGCTGTTCCTTCAAACAGCCCTTGGAACACCCCCATCTTTGTTACAAAAAAGCCCAGCAAAAATAAATGGAGTCTCCTAGAAGATTTGCGCAAGGTGAATGAAGTTATAGAAGATTTTGGACCCCTCCAGCCAGGAATGCCTTCACCCGTCATGCTCCCGAGGAACTGGCCATTAGCTGTCATTGATATTAAAGATTGCTTTTTTAATATCCCCTTGCATCCCTGTGACGCCCCTCACTTTGCTTTTTCCGTACCTTCCCTCAACCACCAAGCTCCCCTCAGACGATACCATTGGCTTGCTCCCTCAAGGCATGAAAAATCCTCCCACGATCTGTCAGTGGCACGTCGCAAAGATCATCTCACAATTCGTCAAGAATTCCCTGCCTGTGTTTTGTTACATTATATGGATGACCTCCTTCTTCATGCAAAAGACGCTGCCAACCTGGATCTCCTTCTCAAAACTACTATTTCTAACATTGAAGAGGCTGGTTTTGAAATCCACCGAGATAAAATACAACTTACCAGCCCTTGGAATTATCTTGGCCTTCGTCCTCAAGAACAAACTGACTCCACAGAAACTATCCATTCTGGACAATCCAAAGACTCTCCAAGAACTGCAGCAACCTTGCGGGTCCATCACCTGGGTTCGTCCACTCCTCGGAATTTCATCTGAGGATTTAGCCCTCCTCTTCAACCTTCTACAAGGGAATGATGCACCCAGCTCTCCAAGGATTCTGGCCCCCGAAGCCCGCACAGTCATTTCTTGTGTCTAAGATGCGATGGCATCACACCAGCTACATAGGTATGAGCCTGCTTTACCTTTCAAATTTGCAGTTCTAGGCAAGACACCTCACTTTCAAGGACTCATTTTCCAATGGGATGACCAACTAAAAGATCCCTTGCTGCTCCTAGAATGGATTTTTCTGTCTTCCCAACCTACCAAGACCATTACACCCCGCAAGAACTCATAGCGACTCTCATATGCAAAGGTAGAGCACACCTCCGCAGGATGTGATTTTTCATGCATTTATGTACCAATTGCAACTTCTGAAGAATTGGAATTTTTATTACAATTTCATGAAGGTCTCCAAATTGCCCTAGATAGCTACCCAGGAAACATCTCAATTCATTATCCAGGCCACAAATTGTTCAAAACATCTTTCCATTTGGTTCCTAAATGTGTACAAAGTTAATTCCCCCTTGAGGCTGTGACAGTTTTTACAGATGGCTCGGGCTCCTCACACAAGTCAGTTATGACTTGGAAGGACCCCAGGATTCAGAAACGGGAGTCTGATGTCCTCGTTGTGGAGGGCTCTCCACAAATTGCAGAATTAGCAGCTGTCATCAGAGCCTTCAAGAAATTTAAAAATCAACCTTTTAATTTAGTTACCGATTCGGCCTGTGTTGCTGGGGTAGCCATGAGAGCAGAGCATGCTTTCTTGAAGGAAGTCCCCAATTTAAACTTGTTTCGCTTGCCTTCTAAACTAATCTTCCTTATCGCCCGTAGAAAGCAACCCTTCTACATGATGCATGTAAGATCATACACCTGCCTCCCAGGTGCCATTGCAGAAGGCAACAAAAGAGCAGCTGCTTTAGCAATGATATCACAGATTTCCAACCTACCTGACGATTTCCAACAAGCCAAACTGTCACACCAATTTTATCACCAAAATGTACATGCCCTCATTCAAATGTTTCACCTGAGCAGAGAACAGGCAAAAGCCATTGTGGGCTCTTGCCCACAATGTCAATCATTTCAAGTTCCATTTCTTGATTGAGGCGTCAATCCTCGAGGGCTCAACAGTAATGAACTTTGGCAAACCAATGTGACACACGTACCATCCTTTGGCCGTCAGAAATATGTTCATATGTCTGTTGACACGTTCTCTGGTGCCATTTTCGCCTCTGCACGTGCGGGCGAAAATGTGAAATTTGTGAAAAAACATTTTATGCTTGCCTTTGCATCCCTAGGGGTACCTAAGCACATAAAAACTGATAATGGGCCAGCATATGCCTCCAAACAACTACAGAAGTTTTTCCAAGACTAGGGGCATACAACATAACACTGGCATTGCCTACTCCCTCACGGGCCAATCCATTGTCGAGAGAACTCATGCCACCCTTAAACGTGTCCTTCACCAGCAGCGGGGAGGTACAGAGACACTTCCTCCCGTTGAGAGGCTCTGCAAAGCTCTATATGTAATTAATTTTCTAAATTGCACTGCCTCAGAGCCAGACCCCCCTGTCATCAGGCACTTCTCCAATTCGGCCAGAGCAAAACTCAAAGAGAAGCCGCCTGTGCTGGTCAAGGACCCCCAAACTCACCGAATTTCAGGTCCTCATCAATTAATCACCTGGGGAAGAGGGTATGCTTGTGTTTCCACCACAGCGGGCCCAAGATGGTATCCAGCCAAGAACATTAAGCCATACCTTGGGGACAGACTACCCTGATGATACTGTAATTAACAATACCACTGCTGAGCTTACCGCAGGACCTTCGAAAACCCAGCAGTCTGCTGCCTGGAAACAAAGACGATGACGATCTGCCTCGCCAAAAAGGTTCAATCAACCTGTGACCCTGTCACAGGCCTCGCTGACCTCAACTAACAGATCCGCTGCAAGAAAAAATTAAAGTCGTTGCTGTTGCCACCCTTTTCCTTCATCCCCTCCCTGCAACCCTAATTGAACTCCTCCCCTGACCCTTTGTTGTATTTCTTTTAAAACAATCCATTACTAAACACTATTCTTTTGTGTGTCCTATTTGAAGACCACAAAGCTTGTGCTGGCATTTTTCGCTGCTGTCTTCATCCTCTATCTACCATTCACAGTCCATACTGCCTCTAAGGTAGAAATTGTAGTGCAGAGAGCACTACGTTTTGCCGTCAAAGAATATGACAACACTAACAGACACCTCCAGCCCACCCGAGTCATCAAGATCGACGTTGAGAAAAAATTTCAAGGAGGAATCACCTACACCATCACAGCACTGCCACAACAAGCAGACGCCCAGCACATCTGCACTTTTACGCTATTTAGTATCCCCTGGAAAAATATCCTACGGAAGGTAGGAGAGCTATGCCAAGAACATACTTCTTTAAGCAACACTCCGGAGTCTTCGCAAACTATTGCTGCTACCCCAGAATCTTTTACTGAGCAGCTTGCTTCTACAAGAAAAAGTATGTACAATATCACAAAGACTGGAAAGACTGCTAATTTTGTCACTACCCTTATCATTGTTATATTATTTCCGTTCATAGTTTATTTTATCCATCTGCATTACAAAAAACAAACTATTAACGCTGTTTTTTTCAGTTTTTGAAATGGGGAGAGATCGAAGAAGGTGTGAATAGCCAAGCTAGCACCCTGGAAATCCTAGAATCTGAGATTTGAGAACATCCTCCTAGATATTCAATGAGTAACTGTTCCTGTAATCCCTCGTCCTTAAAACCCCTTTTTTCCCTTAAGACCCCTTTCTCCCTATGAAATCAAACTGTATTCCTCAGAATTCCTTCCTCTTTTAGGTACTTGCATTTTTAACAAGAATTGTTTGTTTTTTATAAAGGTAGATGCGGCTGCGCAGAGTCCTGCCCTGGCAGCTAGCTCCGACTCTGCTGCCACAGGTCCCGCTGACAGGCACTGCCAGCAACGTGGGTCCCAAGACCTGAATGCCTGCAGCATCGCAGCTAAGGCAAAGGATGAAAGGGAGACTCCGGTAGGGTAAACCACATAAGGTTTACTCCTCGTGAAGCACCTGCTGCAGAGAGCCCCAAGCAGCTCAGTGCAGCAGCTTTTATTGGGGGGAGGATCACAGGGGAGGGTTCAGTGAACAACCAATAGGGAAAGAGGGGGACAGGTCTTAACACAGTGTCAATCAACATCTGAAACCAATAACAGTGAAACAGGTGGAGGGTCCCCGGGGCCCAGCCAATCACTCGACGCCCTTCACAGAATTCTCTGGAAGGAGGGGAGTGGCCTGGGTTGGAGTGACAAGGAGAAGGGGAGGAGGTAATGGGGACTGACAAGGGGGAGGTTTCAGGGACCTACCAACTGGGGTAAAAAGAGGTACACGGAGCGAACCATTGGGGTTACATAAAACAGAATAAAACATATATAAAACATAAACTTTTTGCACCACCACATCTCCCCCTTTCTTAGTTTTTAAATGTTCAGTTTTCTGTTTCAGCATAATGCTGGAAATAGTTTATGTCCATTTGGTCCATTTGGTCGTAGAGGGGAGGGTATGGAGGATAGTCCAGCACTACATCCTCGATGTCGTCCGTTTCATCTGGGTAGACGGCTGCTCTGGACACTTGGGGGGTGACGGTGGCATAACTTATGATTTTGACCAGCATCTTTTTGATTATAGAAAACCCAACACAAAGAATGATTAAAACAACTAAAATTGTAACCCTGGTCGTTAAGAGTTCACCCGCCCAACCTGGAAGGCCCCATCTGGACAACCACCCATCCAGCCAACCACCAGTCTCCTTTTTTATTTGTCCGACCATCTCTTGAATCTTGTCAATGGTTTTGTGGACCTTCTCAGCCCTGCTTGATAAGTTGAAACAGCACAAGCCTTCAAATTCCTCAGCCGGTGCTGATGGAGAAGCAATAGATAGTCTATCGCAGCCCGATTTTGCAGCGTTGCTTTCCTCATCACCTCCTCGTCTGAGAGGAGGTCACTTAAGGCGGTGGACGTCAAATTTGCTTGTTTAGCCACCCAACATTCCAATCTGCCCAATTCACCTAGCAATTTTGCCGCTGAGATCCAGGGCAGGAAAACCGTCACAGCTGTGGCTTTGCCTCTGGACCAGTGGATGATCTCCGAATTGCAATCAGGGTTGAGACCTCTCAGGTCTCTTTTTTGGACGGCCAGATTATTGCTAGCATTCTTGTTTGCCCAATTCATAATGTTTGTTTTGTTGGGTGTAAACAGCCCCAACCTGCCTAATGTGCATGGGCCTCCTGTCAGGCGAGAGGGGATGCCTGAGAATGCTCTGTCTCTGCAAATGAGGAAGATGCCCTTGGGGAGGATCCTCGGATGGTAATCTTCCGTTGAGGCTGACTTCACATGTGCAATCAGGCTGCACCACTTTCCAGCTGTGTAGGCGTCCTGGACCCAGTAGACTGGGGAGAACAGCCTTTCGTTGGATTGTGAAGGCCGGAACACAAACTGGATGCCGAACTGTGCAGCCGAAGGTTCCAAGGATCTCCACCTCTTGTGGTTCTTCCGGAAGGGTTTGCAGGGTAGAGATCCAGTCCCTCCAGAAGATGAGGGGGTTCCGGATGGGGAGCAGGATCTGCTAGGTTTGGCCAGCCTCAATGATGGTATATGCGGAGCTACCTGATGTTCTCTCATTGATCTTTTGTTGCATTCTTGGGAGGCCTGGTGGAAGGTCTTCCCTCTTTGAAGGGATCCCCACAAGGCAAGCAGCCATCGGGTTTGCAGCCGAGTGTGAGGAAAGGCAGATGTGGTCCTGGCCCATGGAACGAGCTAGTGTGGACCACACATTCACCTTGGGCTGAGGGACGATCCAGGTGATGGCCAGAAGAGCGAGGTTGGCGAGGATGACATATATCCAGAGGACAGTTGCCGGGGTGATACAGATGTTGACCAACCAGGGGGCCACGGGTGGAGGCAGGAACAACTGAAAAGCAAATAAAGAAAGCATTAACAGAAGACCTGACTCCCAGGAAAGGTTGGTATGGCACACATAGGGTTAATCGGGGATACAGAAATATTGTGGGATAGGGAAACATTGATTCACAATGTAGCTGGATGGGGAGAATGGTTTCTTGTCCTTTCTTTTTCTCCTTTTCCAGGCTGCAGTCGCAACCTGTTCATCTCTTTTCTTTTTCACCTTTCCCGGAACGAATGGCTTTACCCAGCGGGAGGGAATCCACTTAGGGCCTGTGGGAGTGGATACGCAGGTGTATCCATGTCCCCAGGTGACTAAATCATGTGGACCTTCAGTCTGCCCCGACTCAGGGTTCTTCACCAGTACTGGTGAAGAACCCTGAGTCGGGGCAGACTGAG
>VZUI01063662.1:0-36343 GCA_013401135.1 Cettia cetti | reverse complement strand
AGATAGATAGATAGATAGATAGATAGATAGATAGATAGATAGATAGATAGATAGATAGATAGATAGATAGATAGATAATGGATAGATAATTGGGGCAGTGCTAAATAAAAATGCTTCCTATTTTGGTGTATTTTAATTCTTTACTCCTTGACAAAGCCATGAAAGTTGAAGATGTGTTCTTTTCTGAAAATTATTTAGTCCTATGTGAAACAATAATTTAGGTAAAAACATACTTTAGTAGCAATTCTTTAGGGATGCTCCCCAGACAAATAGTTCTTTAAATATTGTGCCTTATCCTTCAGGCAATTCCAATATCAGCTTAACTGACTTCTCATCAGAATTGTAAAGGAGAAAAAAAGTAGTTTTCATGAAACTCTTAGGGAGAAAAGTACTTTCTTTGAGTTTTTTAATATTTGGCTTTGTTCAGAAATGCATTGTCCATCAGTTTCAAATTTTTCCATTTGGGAAATAATAGGACGTGGAAATGTTCCTTTTATAAAATCACAATGCATTTTACTAACTTCAGTTTTAGGGATTTGTTTTTACACTTTATATAATAATATAATTGTATATATTAATTGTACATAAATTTTTATATTTTATATAGTAATATAACATTATAAAATATTGAGAAATAATTTGCTTTCAAAAAGGATAATTCCAGATCTTTCACTTCAAAACTTTGTACTCTTTTGAAATGTTCACCCTGCTGTATTTTTTTTTTTAATTATATCTACAGGAACATTTCAGCAAATATTGCTTGAAGTTTTTCAAGATTTTGATTTGCCATCTGATTATTGTCTCGAGGTTTTTCTAGGCACCTTCCATTAATTTGTTAGCCCTTGCTTTGTTTGTAGCCCTTTCTGCACTCAGTTTTGCTCCTGCAGCATTTTTCCTCATTCCTTTTCTCTCTGACATTCCAGGAAAAAAAAAAAAAAAATTCTCATCCAAGTTCTGCTCTTGTGTTTTCTCAGATTGTTGGAAAAGGTACCATCTCATTTGTTCCATAAAATTCGCGCTTTTCCTTCCCATGGCCATTTATACAAATTACTTTTTCATCAGAAGGGGTTGGTCTGTGCTGCGTGTGAAATGCTCACTCGCTGCTGGTTTTGGGAGGCAGGAGTGTCGGTGTGGGTTACCTTCGCTGTTAGCTAGATGGTGCTAAAGAATTTGTGCTTGTCATCGCCGAGGAGACCATTCAGAGCCAGCCCAATCCTCCCTTCTCTTCCTGAGCTCGCAGTTAAATAAAAAAAAAGGCGCTTTTGCCTTGCCCTGAGTGCGGCATCAGCTGCCGCTGGTGCTTACAAGGAGGCTAAAGCAGCGAGCTCTGGAGCACTTCATGAGTTAGATCTCTCGGTTTGGATGGCTTCAGTGCTCTGTGGATCAGCCCCAGAGCTTTGAGATAAGGAGTTTTTTCCTGCAGAGGGATCCCTCCCTCTCCTGTGCCTGTTTCCCATCCTCGGGCTTCCAGCAACAGGCTGGGAGAGCTTTGCCTTCTGCTCTGGCTGTGCCTGGCTTGGGAGAGGAAAGGTTTCCTCTGCCTTTCAGAGTGACTGAAGGAGTTGAACTGAATCAACTGCTTTAACCCTGCAGCAGCTGGGAAATTTTTTGGAAGTGAATAGTTCAGAAAACAAACAAAACACAACAGCACCCCTCCAAGTTGCAGCGAGTGCTCTTGGAGCCCGGGTTTCTTTGCTGTTTGAGCTCTGCTGTTTTGGATTAGCAGAGCCCTGGCTCTGATAAATACTAACAAAGTGTAACGAATGATCAAAGCTGCATTTACAACCCAATGAGCTCGAAATGATTGATCTGGATGACATAATAATGATAACCAGTGAGATGAGGCATGCAGGACTCTACCCCTCCAGGTACTGGGAGGAAGGAGCAGGTATTAAAAATGACTCCACTTCTTAGGTCATCAGGTTGTTCCCATTCTGATGTAAGTGGAAGACAAATGCAAGGCCCTTGCTTTCCCCCAGAAGAGCCCTGCAGCTGCTTTGGGCTGTTCATACTCTTTTGATAGTGATTAATTTTTTTGTACAGATTACAAAGTTTGACTGAGTGTGGAGTAAGATCGAGTCATTCATGAACTTCCCAGTGCTGCTGGGGATCTAAGCCTCTTGCCTGTAGTTCAAAGCGTGGTCTAATCTCAAATGTTGTTCTTTGCAAGGCCATGGTCACAGATGTGAAGGGATATGAATGTGTCTAGGGCATGGCTTTTGCCATCTGGAGGTTTCCTGTTATCCTCCAGAAGGCTGGCCGGAGAACTAATGACAAGACAATGTAGACAAACCATAACTGCAGCTATGCCTTAGAACTTGGCTGCCTCTGCTCCCATGACCTCTCCAACAGCAGTGTGTCTCCTTAAAGCCTTCCAGAACCAAATTTCCAGCAGGCTTCCTTTCCTTCTGCAAAACAAGTGCCTCTCCACTGGCCTTAGACCTGGCAGATGAGAAAGAGCTGAGCCTTCCTTGATGTGTTCATTTTTGTCTTTTTTTCCTTCCTTTCAGTCTTTGACGGCTAAGATTGTCTGGATATGTGGAATGTTCACATTCCTCAGCATTCTTTAAAGACAACTCACCCTTCCATAAAATCAGCAGAACCTGCTGTTCATTTCTAGCAGGCTGCTTTTCCCAGGTAGGAAGAGAAAACTTTGTACCCCCAAATACACCAGTTCAGGGTTATGGAAGACAGTCTGTTTGTGCATGTAGAAGATGCTCTCACAACCTTATGAACATCTTTGCTCTGCAGGTCTGATCCTGATGTGTCTCTTGCTCTGGATTTACAGCAGGCAAGGATTCCTTTAGGAACAACTCCTCTGTTGCTGCTGTACCATTAGCAGCTACCATCTACTTCTTCTTTCCTTTTTTCTCACACACAGAAGAAGTATGGCAGCCAGAACAAACTTGTTCACACAGGGGTCAAGGAGCATTAGCATTTTAAAAATACTGGGCTGAATCCTCAGCAGCCTGAAAATAAACAGTAACACCTTTGAAGTCAAGAGAATTTTTCTCATTTACCACCTGAGACTCCTTTGCAGTATGACACTAAGAGCAGATTCACAATATCTACATATACAGGAGGATTTCTCCAGGTTTCCAATAAAGTTGGCAAGGAGAAAATCAGTTTGGTAATTAGAGTATTTAAATATGAATCTGAATTGCTCTATGGAAGAGATTGTCTTTTATTCTCCCCTTCCACTGCCACCCCTTTGCCCCTCACTGGACCATGCAGACTCTGCCAGGTTAAGCACCTGAAGCAAGGTGCTAAAAAATTTGGCCAGCTGAGCATCATCTCCTGTCACCACTTTCAGCTCTAACCACAGCCATTCCTCGAGGAGTTCCTCAAAGCAGCTCCATCTGTTCCCCTAACCTAAAACACCCCCCAAATTTAGCAGTGACAGGTAGGACTGACAAGGATGTGGACAGGCATGAACGCTTTCCTAAAGATTTCTAAACTACCCCAAAGTTCTTTTACCACAACAGTGTTACCATCTATGACAGCTGACCTCAGACTTGGTTCTCTGAGCAGTGAGTTCAATTAGCTTTAATACTTTCAACATTTAAATAGTTAACAGTAAGCAAAGCTCTTTAGAAGTGTAGGGGGGATGGCTGCATGTGCGTCTGCTGAAGTTGTCAGGCAACGATGGAAAAGAAAAGAAAAAAAATTTAAAAATCTCTAATTGCTTCCAGACAATGCTTTTTGGATAGGGCTGTGAGGGAGAGAGCAAGGGGAGCCCGTGCTCTGACAGAGGGGCTGCTCCCAGGCAGAGAGGAGTCCCCTGACATCTCTCCAGTCCTGCCTGGTGACCTCCTCAGTGCCAGTGGAAAAGCTTTGCCCAGAACAGTCAGCTTCTCCAGCTCTCTGCAATACCCCTGGCTAACAGGAACCTTGTGGAGAGTGAAATGTCCAGGGAAGTGAGCCAGCAGTTCTGGATCTGCTGCTGTCTTTCTTCACAATCGTGGGCTTGTCCTGTCACTGACTCTCATTCTCCCTGCCAGTAAAAGCTGAGATAAATCTGAGCTGTTGAGGGCTGGACTTTGGTAGCTAATTTGTTCAGGTCCTACAGTAGGAAGTGGCATTGTGTCATTGATATACAGATAAATTCCTGGAATTTTCAACGTATTCTTAGCTAGTAGGATAACTCTAACACAAATCTTCCTGCTTTGCTATCTTCCACGTTATTTTCTGGAGTTGGTTCATCTAGGTGTTGGCAGAAAATTGGGTTCACTTTTTTTTTTTTTTTGCTGTAGCTGGAAAACAAAAGCAGAAAGGGCTGGGAGAGACGGCAGCAGAGAGCACTGAGGAAACTTCACTGGCTGCAAACAGCATTAACAATCAGTGCCAGAACTGAGGGAGGAGTAATAAGGTCATAGATTCTGTGATGACAAGTGGGAGAGCTTCTACTTGAACTACCAGGACTCAGCTCAAGCAATTCCTATGCCACTAGTCCAGCCCTGGCTACAACAAACCATCCTCAAAAGTGACTTTGCAGGACAGCCTAATTTCTGAAGAAGCACAGAAAAAAAAAAAAAATTAAAAAATAGGCGTCACAAAAATAAGCTCTTGCTAAATTCCACAGAAGTGATTAACTGCTCTCCAAAGACTCCACAAATTTTTGTGTTACTACAATCTTGCCATTTACTCTGCTTTGGTTCAGCCTCAGACAATTCTTTATCAGACTTTTCTGATATTTAAAGGCTAGATTAAATTTAAATTAGAAATGCATCTTAAAATGAAGATTTGAGCTTAGTTTATGGTGGCATGAGGGAGTAGTATTGAGGTTATTTCTCTCTGGGAAAATCTGTCTTGGTGCTTGTCAGTCCATAATGAAGACATTCATTTTATTACTCATTCAAGTCACTGATTGTGTCCAGTGGATACTGTCCTGCACTGATGTCTTTTGCTTTTTTTTAAAAAAAACTCTCTTTAAAAAAGTGGAGTTGAAACCACTTAAATATTTTATTACAGAAAATGAAGGCTCAGCATGGAAGTTTAGCAGTCAAACTGTGTCTATATCTGTGCACATATACATGCTTTTACAGACCCTAGGGTTCTATTTTATCCTAAATAGTATAAGAGTAAATGGTTGGGTTGCAGTGAATTTTTTAAGGGTGTATATGAACATCGCTTTATATCAGGACCTAAACAAGTCTCCAGTAAAGCAGTATTGTGGTTTCTTGCAGTGGGAAAGATCAGAGACTGTAGTAAAAAGAAGTCCATGGGAATGGATGACCCTACCAGCAAAGAAATCCACAGGAACATCTTGAGTGAATTCATTGCTACATGTTGACATCCAGTGGAGAAATGGCCTCAGAAATCCTCCTTTCATCATCTCTACAGCAACCTGAGGCAGAGGCCCCTGAAAGTGATGCTGCTTAACCTGAAGTTTTGTCTTTCAGATGGATTTAAAGAATTTAAGTCACTGTCAGCAGTTACAGCAGGGAAGGCAGTGGAGATTCAAGATATTGGTAAAGCACCACATTTCATCTGGAGCCTTCTCCACTCGTGGCTGAGCTGCTGTAATTGAGTTTATGAGGAACCATCATCTGTTTCAGTCTAAAGTCAGCTGGGTTAATTTAAGGCAGGGCTGAGTAGCTGGCAGGGGAGAGCTCTTTAAACCTACCCCAGGCATTACTGCTGCAGCCTGGCCTACTGCCAGCACCCAGCCTACAGGAGTTGGAGTATATTTAGAATATTTAGCTTCAGCTTGTGCTCTGCCCCCTCCACTTAGATGCTGACCCATGCCAGCTGTGACTCAAGTCTTCCTGGCCCCTTTTGCTGAAATCCCACAAGCTGTCTGCTTGTTTAGATTCATGCTGGTACTTGCTACTTATCTTTATCTTTACTTTTATCTTATTTGCTGGTGTGGTACTTATCTTCAACTGTGAAAATCTGACTGGGCAGCTGCCTTGCTCAGAGACCTTGGGCAAGCCTTCTAATCCCTCACACTTAGTCTGCAGATCTGCAAAATAAAGGATCACTCCAAGAGTCCTGACTTGGACTCTGATTTGGATGCTTTAAGATGTGATGCTGGATATTCTGTGCACCACTTGGCGTTCTCTGTAGAAAAACTGAATGTATTTGATATAGCATATATCATATATTTGTAACATTAGCAGAGCTAGTCAGTCAAGGACCATGTGTTTATTACTCCAAGAAGGGATACAGCCCTGCTGTCATTACAGAAAATTTTATTTCTTACTGTATTCATGGAGAAGTGCAGCAGATTTTAGTTTTCTCCACCAAACAAGCACTTTTTTAATCTTGGAATGCTTCTTTTTCATCCATTCCAACTTTGACTCCAATTTTTTCGTGGACGAAAAAATGTCAGGCAGCTTTATAGGATTTCCAGTTACAAACGATACAAGTCTTAGCACATCTCATGGGCAAGGGAATATGATGTACTTTATGATCTGATAAAAGTAAACCTGAGGGAGCTATTCCTAAAACTGCCACTCAGGGTCAAGGATGAGATCACATCAGAGAAGGCAGCAGTGGTATCAAATACCTTTTGTAAAACAATGACATAAAGGGTTTTAGAAAGCTGGCCTGAACTCAGGGGTCTGGATTGGCTCCTAGTGATGTCAACTGTGTGCCTATAACGCCCAGAAAATGTCTCATTCTTCTTCTTTTTTCAGGAATAATTACCCCTTAATGACAGCAACAAGTGAATTTAGGTCCCTCAGTGTCCCCTGTGAGCTGATTAATGTGGGCTCCCAATAGTCACAATCAGTGGAACTGAGGACCAAAGAGTTTTTGTCAGGCAGATTTTGCACCTTGGACATCTTTCTCACCCCATCTTAGCAGCATCAACACTTTTTGGGTTCAGGTTCTTTCCCTGCCTTTCTTGGGGCTACCAGGAGGTTCCTTTCCATATGTTGACCCCTTTCCCTAGAGCAGGATGCTCAGAGCTCCAAACAACCTGGCCTTGAACAGTTCCACAGATGGGGCATCCACAATTTCCCTGGGCAACTTTGTTGGAAGCCCACTCAAGGTGACAGGGAATTGTGTTAATGGCAGGTGGGAAACCTGTTTCACTCCTGGGTGTGTAATTAGGTACAACCATGGTGCTGAGGAACAAATGTGCCTCATTTGAAGAACTCCAAGGCTCTTCCTGGACAGGTGTAGCTGGAATCTTGTGCCTGACTCATGCATAATCAGGAATAGCAAGGTCTGAGGTTTCCTTAGCTGTGCCCTGAACATTCATAAATAAAATGAGCAAACTGCCTGTTCCTTGTGCAGTGATGTATCAGTTATGTGTCTTTAGTAAAATCCATACCTTTACCAAAAACCTTTGTGAAATAGAAGATTAGGAGTACTGGGGATTTGGTTCACTATTTAAGAAAAGAATGAAATTATTGACACAAATTCAGAAAGAACTAAAAGGTTCAGAGAAGTAAGGGGTGTTTAACAACATATGCAAAAAGTAGTCTGTAGACCAGCAGCAGTGTATTTTCAGTTTGATCTGCACGTGACACAACCTGCCCCTTTTGCAGATACAAGTGTATTAAACAAATTCTCATATAACCTGAAAACAGAGAAAAAGAGCATTTCTTCGAGCAGAGGGAAGGATATGAATATGTAAGGAAAATGGGGGGGGGGGTTGGTTATCAACTTCAATTTTATTTTAAATGTATTACCAAGGCCTGTGGTCCTCCTCATGCTCCCCAGTTGGTATTTTTGCAGGTAAAGCATGTGTAAAATACAGAAATTTACACCAGTTCAGACACTAATCTGGAAATCTTAATTTGAGAGAGCTCTGCTCACTTGTTGCAGTTGGAGAGTGTTAAACTTGTACTCAGGTGTCCATTCCACCTGGCAGTGATCTCAGATCCTAGCAGGAACACCCCACCCACAGCTGTCCCACCAATCTTGGAGTAAATGCTGTTCCCCTGGCAGGGTTGGGAAGGGAAGCACAACCTAATAAAGAGCTGCTCCAGAGGAGAGTTCCTGATTGTCCTGTCCTTTCCTTCTCTTGGCCTGGGAATTGTACCTGAGTGGTTGCTGCCAATGTCTCTCACTGACCCAGGGTTCAGGTTTGTTTGAGAAACTGGGATCTGTAAAACTGCAGTCTAACAATTCCACCGCTTGTTCTGATTTAGTGAGGGGTGAGAATTAACAGATGGTGTCATTATCAAAAGCTGTTCAAGTGTTGAAACAACACAAATTCTACAAATACTGAAAAACAAATATAAACTGCTGTAATTTTTCCAATATTGGTTGAATTATAATCACACTTTGCATTTATACAGGGCTTTTTCAACCACAGCTTTGGAAGTGCTTCCAGACTGTACCTAAAGCTCATCTCAGACCTGGGAGAGGGGAGAGCATAACATTACCTGCTTTACTGAAGCTGGAGGTGTGGTGCAAGTGTTAAAGGCTCACGTAGGAGATCTGCACAGGGGCTCTGGCTTCTTCACCTGGCTCTGCTGCTGCTCCAGCTGAATGATCCTGGGTAAGTGGCTTCATTTCTCCCTAGCTGAATTTCTGTTTCTAAGCAAGGAATGATGATGCTCTGCCTCCTTTGGGAAGTGTTTTGTTTCCAGCAGATGAAAAGTGCTGTGCTGTGAGGTGTGGGTGTTCTTGATATCATCCTCATTGCAACGATTCCAAAGCAGATGCTGGGAAGGCTTAATGTGAAATACATGGTCTAGGTTTCCAGAGGGATTGAGAATATGAGGATTCTAACTGAAGTTCTTCTAAAAGCTTGATTTTTAGGAGTCCCGTGGTGAACACTGTAAAACAAAAGTAAAGGTTTGCTGGTTTTTGGGGTTTTTTTTTTTTGTTTTTTTTGTTTTTGTTTTCCCCCCCCTTGTTGTTATCCTTGGTAGTTATTACAACTTCCCAGGACCTTTCTATTTCAGCTTTCTGCATTTCCCATTTTCACAGTAATACCAGTGTGTTGCCTTTGTCTTGACTAAAAGCTTTAGGTGTTTAGTTGGTTTTGTTGCTGTATTTCACACATTTCTTACAAACTGGTGCTTTTGTGCTGAAAGATTATTCTCCTGCCAGAAGGTCCTGCTGGTGGCCTGAGGATGGGCTAGGAGTGGCAATGAGGTGGCAGAGCAAGAGCAGAATTTCCCTGTTGAGTTCTACATGGAAAAAACTGATGGGGGCTTAATCCTGACCCCCAAAGTTCTGTTGTCTCCCTTTATACATCAGAATGTTATGAATGGTGCCTATTTATTTATTTGTTTTGGTCTTGGTCAGATGATAAGAGAGAAAGAACTGCTTGAGACTTATCTGGCTTTGACAGCATTTGAGGATTTAATAAATGTGGGTTTTAGCTGCACTTGATGGAAATTACTGCAAACTCGCAAAGCAGCCTGGAAGCCAACACAAGACAACCACAAATCTGGCAACAAATTACCACTGCCAGATGCCTTTGCTGCTCCTTTAGCTTTCTATGGATTTGAGGCACTTAGGTTTTCTTTATTTCATTTTTTAAATTTATTTTTTATTTTTTTTGTTTTGGAAACACTTGCAAAGTAGAATGCAGGCAGAGTTTTGGGCTGTCTAGCCAAAGTTTAGCTGTCCTTTTGCATCTCTGCCAAACTTCCTGTTTTCAGCAAAAACAATTTATTATCTTGCTGGTTCTTTAGACCTGGAAGGATTTGCGAGTACAAATAAACTTGTGGTAGATTTTTGGTTTTATTTTCATGGCTTTTCAAAGAATAAACTCGCTTGCTTCCTCTCAATTATGTGGTCTATGCTAGCAAAGAAAAGTATTTAACCTTTGGGCCGCTAGCAAGATTCAGAAAATGTTTTAATTATGCAGAACTTCTGCACTCTGAACTTTTAAAGTACACATAATTATTTTTTCATATGCTAGAAATCTTTGTTTTCATGTGGTTGGGCAATAGCATCACTTGGCCACATGCATGTTAAGGGAGTTTGGAGTGAGTTAAAATTGGAAATCTTTGTTCTAAAAATTTCCTGAAGGTTTATTCTTGACAATCCATGGGCATGTGGTGACAAAACAGAAAAATCTATGCCAGGTAGGCAGTAATCCTCCCTTTTATTGACCAAATGAGGTCTGAAATAAGAAATGAGGCAGCAAAGCTATCCCTTGCCTTCATGGAGGGAGAACAAGAAGTCACAAACCCAAGCCCTGCTGCAAAGGAATTGGAGGAGAATCTCCTCTCTAAACAAAAAATATATGTAAATTATCTAAAAAAAGAAAAAAATCCAAACCAAAACAAATCAGCAATCTGTGTCATTCATCCCCAATGCCTCTGTAGAGAAGGGAATGGAACAAAAGCACGTTTGTAAAATGGAATTTGGCAGGAGTAGGGCTGTGGGGTGGGAGGTGGTAACTTGGCATTAGACAGCTCTATCTCTTCAAAAATTCCTGCACATTACCTGCCACTGTTGGGAAAATGTTGGAGTCTATTTTTTTTTTTTTGCATTGTACTTCAAAGGTTTTGCAAATTCTTTGAAGGTGACTTAACAGCTATTAAATGATACTAAAGGAGGGGGAAAAAAATCGAAAGCTTTCCAAAGAAGAAGTTTAAAGGATGTGTTTAATATTAGTGTTGGAAATGTGCTATAAATCCTCATAGTTTATGTGTGTCACCATCTCTGAGATGGCATTTATCACAGCAGAGGGAGAAGGAACAATTCACAGAGGAAAGGATCTTTTAAGAGTTTTATATGTTCCTCCCTATGTCACCAAAAGAAGGGAAAAAAAAGACATTTTGAGCAGAAGCCCTCTCAGCTGCACAGAAATCCTTGAACAGTTGTAATGTCCAGGCTGTATGACAGCAGGACACTCCTACTGTTTTCCTTAAGGAAAACTGCACTTTTTGCCATTTTTTGGCAATTCGTTGTCTTTCATAAGGTAGTTATAAAATAGCAAGGACCACCCCATGCCAAGTAGTAGGAAGAAGTGAAAAACGTCATTCAATATATGGAAAAAATCCCAAAGTTAGAATAATGAAAGTAAAAATTCAAATGCTCTGAATGGAATGCTTCTGTTGATATTTTCTTTCCTAATTCTATCAATTAATTAGTGTAGGAAATTCTAAAAAGTGTCAGGAAGAGAAATACATTTGTAATTTATTAGTTGGAGAGATATTCCTCTAGAGTCAGTTTTAGTTCCTTTCCACTTTAAAAACACAAGCCAGGAGTTTTGTCAAGAGCTCTGTATTCATCCTTTCAAAAGTGGAAGCATTTAAAGGGGTGTTGCAAATAATTTCTGATCCCACTAGCTTCAAAGAAGTTACCTGCACTTAGTGTCCTTAGCTTTTAGCTTCATTTGTTAAATCAAGCTCCTTCTGAAATTTGTAGCAAAATCTTTTTTCTCTGGGGAAATAATTACTATTCCTTTTACTCTGTGTGTGTGCAGATGTTTGTCGGCAGAGGAATTTTGAGTGGATGAGTTTAAAGGAAGTGTTTCTTTCAGTAGCACTGAGCTGGTATCCTAACAAGGAGGGGAAGCTGGTCTGTCCATTCCTGACTATCAGGAACTGATGGGAAATTCTGCTTGGATACAGTTTTCCTGCAAGTGAAACCTGACTGACCTCCAAGGGGTTGTAAATGAAGTAGGGCTGGTTCATTGTGGTCTTCCTGTTCACCTTGCCACGAGGTAGAGATGGGATTTTGGCTTTCAGGGCTATCACTTGATGCTCATCAAGCAAGGAAGGGGTGTTTAGTATGTGACAAGGCTGAGCCTGTAGTGAAAACCTTCATTTCTCAAGAGAGGGGATTAAATTAATGTGTGCTCCTTCAAGAGGCTTTGACAGAGGGAAGTTCTGGCAGACCTGCCTGGCCTGGAACTGCACTGACCTGCAAGGGGAAGGATTTTGGTGGGATGCTGGAATAGATACACATCCCATCACCCACTGAGTCCCATCTAATTGTGCCCCTGTCTTGGTGCAGAGGTTGAGGATCAGAGAATTTCTGCAGGTTTGGAGGAACATAAGTGTTGTTTGGGGTTTTTTTCCCCCAAACTGGGAAAGGCTCTTAGTGGGGAATTTGGGGCATCACCCAGAACCTCCAAAACTGGAGCTGAGTGTTTCAGTGGATTCCATTTCTTTTTTGTGTTGTCATTAATGGATGCAAAGCTTCTAGCCTGGCCATGTACAATACCTGCAGGCAGAGCTTTCTGCAATATACTCTGAAGGAAAGGGTTTGCAAGGTTTTCCATTGCCTGAGCTACTTGATCATGCCACGTTTCTCTCCTCCTGAGCCATGCAGACACGATGGTTTTGGCTGAGAAGAAACTTTGCCCTGAATAGTTTGAAGTCTCTCTCAGTTTAGAAATATAAAGTCATACTGGGGGCTTCCACAGACCTTCACTAGGTGAGTTTATCAGTGAAATGAGGGATGGATGTGAGTGATTGTCTGCTGCAATACTGCACCTTACATTGCATGGAGGATGGGGAAGGGGTGGTGGTGGCTCTTCAGCTCCTGGCTTCCCCATCTGCTGCAGGAAGCAGAAGAATTAAGTTTTGTCAAATCCACTAGTGGCTACAGCTGGAGCTTCCAGGGCTTATAATAAATGGATGAGAAGCACAGACGGTGCTGTGCTGCCTTTTGGGATGCAGCACAGCCCTTGGACAGGTGCTGCCTGCTTAGCTTTCCCCTGGAGAAAGTGAGGACCAGGATGGTATCTCTGATAGCTTGGAGGCTGGCTTGGCTCAAATCCGTTTTAGATGCATGTAAAACTCTGTTTATGTTGAGCTCTTTCTATTTTAACACTGAGCCAGTGTTCCTAGTGAATCCAAGGAATTGCCTATAAAAGTTTCTACATCTGTTTCCTTCCCTAGGCTTGTCAGTTGTTACTTATATCCCAGTTGTGGCAGAGAGGAAATACTGCTTTTCTTTATTCAGTGTGTCTGGAACCCACCCTGAATTTAAAGCACCTCCCAAATTTTTAAAACAAGCCATTAACAAATACTAGATGCACATCTTCTGTACTTTGGTTCATCCTTGTTTGTTGGTTTGTTTGTTTTTTCCTGGAACTGATTTTTAGTGAAAAGTCTTTTTCCTACAAAAAGCCAAGGTTTTTGGGGAAATAGAAGAGCAATTCTATAGACCTGTTTCTATAGATCTTTAGGAGATCCTGGGTTTGTGTGTCTTTGCTGAGTTTAATCATTTGTGTGAGATGCTTTCCAGTCCAGCTATCTGCTTTAGGCCACCCAATTTCAGCTGAAGCAATCCCAAGAAAATGGGGTTGGTAGGGTGGAGCAGTGCAGGGAGAAGGCTGGAACAGTGTATTGCAATAGTAGATGGGGGAGGAAAAAAAAGAGACAAACACCCAATTCTGGTGATTCTGATTCATGGCACACCCATGTTTTGGAGCAGAGGCATGAAAGCTGGCAACAAACTGACTTTTTTGTTTCAAGGATGTGTCTTTTGCAGTTTTTGTCAAGATCCAGACAAATTTGGCAAAGCTGTCAAGCTTTTAGCCATCTTGGTTCATGCATATTCAGCAGCAAGGAGTTGGATTCCAGCAGTGCAGAGCAGTCTCTGCCCAAAGAGGCAGGAGCAGTGCAGGGTGGAAGGTGAAGAGACACATTCCCATTTGCTCAGGGCTTTTAGAGGATGGCAAACCCTCGTGCTAGGAATCCTACACCTCTGTCTTGGTTTATTTTTGCCAGGGCAGCCTTGAGGGCTTTCCAGATTTGAATGGAGATGAGAGGAGTGGCTGGGAGGGCGACCTGAGAGCGGGAGCCTGGAGTTTGTTTGGAAAGGTGGGAGAGGAGGAACAAGGAGTCAGTGAGGATTGGCAAAGGGCCAAGGGCTTGGGCTGTGGCCAGAAAGGTGAGGGATGAGGTCAGGAGAAGAGGCTGGGGCAGGGTTTACACAGGTTTGAAGGGGTGAGAGCTGGCTGAAGAGGAGAACAGAGGCAGGAGCTGGGTTGAAGCGGGTGAGATTTCTCTTATTCTCTCACTATAAACTTCATCTGCGCTCATTCCAGGCTTAATGTGCTAAATAAAAATGACAAGTGCCAGGATAAAATCTGCCCCCCAAACTGAAACATCCCTGCCTTTGATCATGTTTCCTTTCCTGTGTCAGCACCTAGTCTTCAGGAGTTAGAATTTAAGTTATTTGCCCAGGTTCTCAGCTGGTGACACCTGGTTTAACTTTATCAATAGCTTCCTACAGATTTATATAGACAGCCTGGTCCTATAAGCATCTTCCCACCTCTGTTATTTCCTGACAAGGCTTATGCCTTTAAAGATAAAATAAAGATGTGGTCTGGTACTCTCAGACCTGTCAGGAGGCTGAGCTTTCTTATTAGTGGCCAAGAGCAGAGTTTGTCTCTTCCTCTGTAAATTATCTTCATTTTACTGTGTTTTAAAATGCATCACTTGAAAGTCTAAAATATTTGACAGTCTGCAAAATGTATTCAAAATACTGCAGCATTTAGCAATGGTCAAATATCTAGCTATACATTATATACTGTCACATATATTTAATATATGTGCAAAAATGTCACCAGACAGAATAGTTATGGGGAAAATATTGTAATAAATGTAAAAATTGTCATCTACTGATGAAAATGACCCTAATTTATTTGGACTGCCAACGTGCATATATATCTTTACTCTGACATTTTATTCTATGGTTTTAATAAATAACTTAGTTTTAGTACTTGTTTTCATCGTGTGTAATGTCCTGGGATGAGGTGGAAGTTGGAATGCAGAAGGAATCAAGTGGAAATTACTAGGTGGTGCCTTTTGTTTTCCAAGAGTAATGAAGTAAAGTTTGAATGTGTTTTAATATTCTTGAATATTTAAATGCCCTGGGGCATCTTGTATTTAGAAGGAATTTTTTTTATTAGTTTCTTTGTGTATTTTCTGTGTTGTTTTTTTTTTTTCTTCTCTGTTTTGTATAAACTTCAAAGGTAATTTTTTGCTTGTGACTTTCTATGAAATCCTGGAGAATGTCCATAAGGTCAAATGGGTTGTTTTGATGTGGTGTTTGGATGTTCATTCTCTCATTGTTTCTGAAGTAAACAAGGCTGTGTTACCATAAAACCATGTAACAAGTTGGTTGTATTAACTAGCTGGTAGACTGGAGGAGGGGAGAGATTTTAATTCTTTTTTTCTTACTGATTTCTCTAGTCCCCATTTGACTACAGATTGCTGTGATGTTATCTAGGGGGAAAAAAAAAAAATCCATCAAACTTCCAAACATTCTCACATCTGCTGTGGAGCTCAAATGGGAGTTCAGTGGACTTCTTTTCAGCCTTTGAGTATTAAAGTACAAGATATCAGTGAATCTTTCTGAATGGGAGTGAGACTTGTAATATTAGTAGCAAAGTAACAACCTTATTTTCTTCTGGTAATTTCTGATCATTTCTCAGCCCACCAGATTTAACCACTGTATTAATGTGCTCTACAATGTTCTGTACCAAATATTAATATCAGCGTTATTACAGTGTCAGCACTTCTCTGGTGTTAGCAGATATATTGTTTTCATTATATAAATCTGGTCCCCACACTCCCTGCTTTCCAGTTTAATTAATCCTCTGTCACACCAATGCTGCCAAGAAACCTGTAGCTATTTATAGAAAGGCATCATATTTTAATATGCAAAAGATAAATATGACTTGGAATGTTACAAACTGTGTTACAAGTGGGATTTGAAAGTAAAAAATTAATTTGACTCAATAATGAAAGCTATAGACTGCCTTTAATGCTTTTCACCTTGTGAAAAATGTTAACTCTGATTAAGCAGACAGCAGATTAGCTTTAATTTTGAGTTTTTTACCTTGAGATCTCTTAGGCTAGTCTCCATGCATGTTGATGGGCCACACTCGAACAGGGAAAAATAACTTCCAGTTTTTTTTTTTTTTTTGTGCTCTGTACAGCAAGAGCACAAACCACAGGGATCAGGTGATAAAACTTCTCTGTAAGGAAATTTTTTTTGGGGGGAAAAGAGTTTTTGTTTGCTATGTAGAAAACTGGATGGATTAGTCTTCACTGGTGAGTCACCAGCATTTTCCAAGACCTACCATATGGCAGGGAGGGATATACTCCCACATCTCCTCAAAAGTGCCCAAAGATTCATGATTCTGGCTGTTTGCTTCAACCCCCTGCATATAAATGTCTCAATAGGGGAAAGAGAGGCTTCAAAGAAAACACAGAGATTAACCTCCAAATATTGGGCAGAAATAGCTTACATGTTATGAGTTTGGAAACTTGCATTCATGCCAGAACAGTAACTTTCTGCTGGTATTGCTTCAGGCCATGAGTTTGCTGGCCAAAGGCACCTGGAGCTGGCCAGGGCTTCTTATATTGGATGTATCTTTTTTCCTTCTTCACATCCCCAAATCTGAGCTGTGACATTCTCCTAAAAAATGTTATGTTGGCTCTCCCCCAGCTTATTGTGTTCAGCTTTATCTTGAGTGATTCTATTCTTTACAGTTCCTGCAGCTTTAGTCCAGAAATTGCTTACTGCCCTCTATTTCCTGCAAGCTTTTTTTTAATTTTTTTTTTTTTTTCTGGGATTGATTGTGTGTTTGCCAACTGCAATGTCTCTGGCACCAGGTGGAATATAAATGGAGGAGTTACAGTACCAGGAAGTGGTGTTTTCACAGTCTGGTGTTTGAATTCCTTTAGAGTTCTTTGGGGAAGCAGATATGAGAACTGATGTGCTCACTTGGCTACTGTGCCTTTAAGAACTGAGAAATTTGGATGCTTTGTGCAGATGATCCAGTGTTGGACTCAGCTTGTCCTGGAGTCTTACTCTTACAAAGGCCACAGGGGCTCTTAAAACAAGCTGAATTTTTCCTCAGTATACATTCTGAAAACTTCTGCAAACATTGGGTTTAAAACTAATGATTGTGTGTTTACATATGCAAAATAAAAATCAATTACGTTCTTGATAACAAATATGTGCCAGTAATTCTGTTGAAAAAAGTGCTTGTGGCATACTCTCCATTTTTCTATTTAATATCCCAGCTGTTTTACTAGTCCACATTTTTCTTCAAAATACTGAAAGTGTGAAAACCATGTTTCTACATAAAAGTGCTTGAAACTATTTTTGATTTAACTCAAAGGCATTCAGGAGCAAGCAAATGCTGTCAAGTGTCTTCAGCCAGTAGATTTCAATTTGTATTTAATACTTGCATAACTTAAACATTGGCCAAGAGAATTTTAAGCATTTTTTTCCTTTAATTTGACTTTAAAAAAAAGCAAAAAAGACTCCTCCTGGACTGAGATCTTGTATCTCAAGTTTCAGACCGAAGTAAACTTTTACAGCCGAGTTGTAAAATAGCAGTTTATGAGACAAACTCTGCCAAAACTTTAACTATAACTGTGCCAATGTGCCATTATAATAATCCAACAATAATCATGGTCCATTATATTAAATCACTCGCACAGACAAAGACTGCTAACCTTTCCAAGAGGGGAAAAAACGTTCCTTTCAGATCAGGGATAAATTCCAACTGAGAAGACCAAATGCTGCAGCCTTTAAGTAGTGAATACATTTACTTCTCCCCAGGGCTCAAATAACCCAACATTTGGTAAATGTTTAACAAGGACGAGTTCTCCCTCCCATTTGCCCTTTTCTCATATACACTAGATTAACAAATTTAGTTTAACAAGACGATCTGTGTTACCCCCTGGTATCCCCCAATTAGATCCTTCCTCCTGTTATTGGCCCATCATCCCAGCCCATTTGTTTGATAAGAGGGCCCCAGGTAATTAGCTGGGTGGCAGAAAGTGTCTTCCACCAGCTCTGCTTCTTCCACCAGTCTCCCCTCAACACAAGGAGGTGCTTTTGCTGTTGCTTTTTCCTTTTTTCGTGGGTTTTTTTTTGGTTTTTTTTTGTTGTTGTTGGTTTTTTTTTTTTTTTTTTTTTTTTTTTTTTTTTTTTTTTTTTTTTTTTTTTTTTTTACTGGGATCTCCTGTTTGCAGCATTTTGCAGAGGAGATTAGGCGAGCGTGGCATGTAACTCTTGACTCTGGTTATGCCTCCCCTGCAGCTAAATCAAAGCCTCTGCAGGAATTCTCAGATCCAGCTTAGAAATCTCATATTTAGTCCTGGATAAATGAGTGTTGTTGAGGAGAGAGTAACTGTAGGTGCTCTGACAGGTTCAGGGGGCAGTGATAGGCTGTGCCTGTGGTGTCTTTGTGCAATTCCTCTGTTACCTTCTCTGTTTTCAGCTGGGTTTTGTCACATTTGGATGCACTGTTTCTTCATGTTGTATCTGTCAAGCTGGGTGGATGGCAGAACTCTTGTGTGTAGGCTCAGACAGATGAGCAGGTTTCAGATTTGGTGAAAATTTTCCTGATCCTTTTTAGGTTTTGTTTGGTTTCTCTTTCCCTTCAGTTTGTAAAGTGGTTGGGCTTCTGCTGTGGGAGGAATTTGGGGCTCTCCTGTTTTCTTGGGAATGTATTAGCAACTTCAGAGCTACCACCTTAGTAATTCTTAGAGCTAAATGCCTGAAAGGGCTGGGAGGAGAGCAGAGTTAGGCTGGGAAGGACCTGAAGCCCACACTGGTGACCTAAAGCACACTGAGCAGCTGCATTTAATTCCAGAACTAGAGCTTCTACCTACGCTTAGCACTGGAGCAGAGGTGGTGACAGCTGGGAAAAATCTCTAATGCTTTTAACAGCCACCAGTGTCACTGATGAATAAAGCACCTAATTGGACAAAGGGCTTTGCCTCTGTCACTGAGACCTGCTGGGAGGATTCCCCTGCAGATGTGCATGCCTGTGTGTGCCCTTATTGCCACTGCAGTGTTCTGCAGGGCTTCCCTCCCATCCAGCAGGGAAGGCCTGGTTGGAAGCTGGGCAGTATTCTTGGTGTGATGCTGCTCGGAGTGCACCTCAGCGTTCCTCTGTGAGCTGCTGAGTTTTGTCACTTGGCTGGCACTGAGGGCTCCACTGAGCCCCTGACAGCGCTCACTGACTGAAATTTCCCTGTCAAAAGAGCCCTTGGATGAGCTCAGGATTGTGGTGATGCAAGGACTGTGGTGGTCTGCTTTATGGTGGGGGTGACCCCGTTATTTGGATTGGTGGGCTCCTAGCTGAGCACCAAGCCATCACCATTCCAGGTGGCTTTTCCAGGGTTTCTGACAGCCTGACCTTCAGGAAACATTCATTTTGGGACTTGCTCTTGTCATTTCTGTCTCTGACACCTCAATTCAGATGATGACCATGTCAGCCTTTAGTCAGCCTGGCCATTGAAGGTGACAGTATAATTTTCTTCTTGTGTGATATCCATCACCAGGGGCTCAGTGCTGAGCTGCTTGCTATAGCTGGTGGGAATTTCACCATCCTCTTTGTGGGAGAGGTCTCATATCCTGGAGAGCACAGCCTTGTGTTTCCTTCAGCTTCATGTAGAGTGGTTTGGGACTTACCCTCAGCTAAAGCAAGAACTTTGCCTGTGTCCATGCTTTATCATTTTGGTTGTGATTGCCAAGGTGATAAGTTTGGGGAAACTCCTCCATGGGAAGGAATTTACCCATGAGCTCTGGAAATACATTTGCCTCTGAGGAGTTTTTGCATGAAAGGGTCCCCATGTGAAGGTGTGTTTCATTTGCAACTGCATCCTTTAATTGCTGGCAGAGGAAAAAAAAATTCTCACTTGTTTGTGTTTTTATTAATCAAGCTAAATAGAATAACGCAACCTAGGTGCAGGAAGGCACCAGAGGACTCATTTGGATAAATAGGACTCTTCATTTTCGAGTTATTCACACAGTCATTCTGCTGTTCTGAAGCACAAGAAAGAAAGGAAAAAAAAACCCACTCAAGTGCTTCAGTAACACCAAGAAAAATGAGTCAGTGGGAGGACTATGCAATAAAACCATGTCACAAGATAATCACTCCTTGCTGATATACAAATTCTACAGCAGTCCTTGTCATAAAGATGCAATTACCAATGTCCCAGTGGTTTGAACAAAAGGTAAATTCCCAGATGATGGAGCAAAGAGCCAATAGTTCCATCCGCTTCTTAACCATCTCCTCATGTATGTGCATGTAATACTTCCCATTTTTCTCCACTGTCTTTCCAAGAAGGAAAAAGAAAAAAAAAAAAAAGTATTTCTAAGTGCATGAGAAAAGAATAACCCCTACAGAAGACATTCATTCAAGGAATAACTGAACTAAAAATTTATATTTTCTGTGTTTGACAGATCATTTTCACTTTGGGGGCTCATATGTAGCAATGAAGTCAGATCCCCAAATTACTAATTGCACAGGTTCAGGCATTTCAAGGCAGTGAAGTGATTTCTTTATTGAAATCAGCTTTACCAATACCTGTCCACTCCACAGCTTTCCTGTCTGGTTGAGACAGGAAATAATTCAGGTTATTAATACAGGTTCAAGCAGTACTTGATCCTCCACAGCACAAGAGGTGCTCTAGACCTTGCAGTGTATTTTTATGGATGTTTAGATGGAGTTTAATCTTAGCAAGCTCAGGAGGTGATTTCTAGGCCTGAGAGTTTGCTGCAGCCCAGGAAGATTGGGAAGGTTGAGAGCAGCCTTGCAGCAAAGGACCTATTTGGTTAGGATGGGATGATTAGTTGACAAAGCCTTTCTTTATTCTCTTTGGCCCACTGATTTTTAGCTATTTTGAAAGCCAATTACCCTAGTTTCTGTTCTGATAACATCTAGTGATAGAGCTAATGAGTGGCTGTGGAGCTGCTGATGTGTTTCTGGCTGTTCAAGCAGCAGGTTCAGTTCTGGCTGAGCTGGGGCCCCTTCAGATGTGCTTGAAGTCACAGTGTGCTCAGACAAGCTGTTGGGAGCTGTCTGCTTCTTCTGAAGCTCACTGGGCAGAGCCCTAACCCCAGACTAAGTGCTGATCTGGTTTAGTGGTGTAAGATGGAGGAGAGCTAAAGGAGCCTCTCACTGATCCTTGCATCGTTCTGTGGTGGAGCTGCAGAAGGATCAAAAAGATCTGAAGGCCTTACAGTTTCTCCAGAGCACAACATTTCATTGATTCCCCTAGGAATGAGCAGTGCTCTGGTGATGATGTTCCCTGGTTCTGGGAACAAGAATTTGTTTAGTGCCTTGAGGCCAGGCCACGCCACCAGGCCGATAGGAAAACTTGTGCTGTAAAGGTTGATCCTGTGCCCAGGGAAGGTGCTGGAACCTGTGATCCTCCAGAAATGCTGACAGGAAGTTTTCAGAGGTTGTTTAAGTGCTCTCCTGTAAAACTGAATTTTGCCTGAGAAAGCGGTGTGAACGCTCTGGGGGGAAATGCAGACTTTCCACTCTCTACGTGTCCTATATGAAATGGCAATTTTCCAGTGTCACTTGTAAATGATCTTTTCCTTGATGTGCAACTAGATGCCAGAGAATTTGGTATAAGCTTTTGCATTGCACTGAAGGCCATAAAAACATCTCCTTAAAAATCTCCTTTTTTGGTTGCAAGAGAGCAGCTGTCTAGCTTAGTGGGTAAGGCTGGCCCATCTTTGCCTGTTTTTATGGGTCTCTTTTTAGGTAGACATTCAAAAATATCTTCCTCTTAACTACTTCCAAGAGGTCAGTGGAAAGTGCTGCTTTACCAGTTGCACAAAACACTTTGGGGGTGGGGAAGAATCAGAAATGAGCTGTCCTCTGCTTTTCTCATGGCAAACATATTCAAGACCAACAACTGTGTCTCTGTTCTGCCGTGAAAAATGCCATTAAACTAGTTTGTTTACATCCTTTCTCTCCTTTTTTGCTACGTGAGTTTGGTGCAAACCTGTATTTCAGGCAGGCTTTACTGCTAGCACCACATCCTGCTGAAACCTTGTAGAGCTCATCAGCTTGTCCCCAGCCATCCAAAGGTTTGGGAGGCCTGGGAACAGGGATGGAGCTCCCTGTTCCTCAGAGTGCTTTTGCACAACTCTATTTTTGGCTCTTTGCTTGCTCAAATGAAACTGTCTGATTAAGTAACACATAGGAAATAGATTTCAGTCCAAGTCTGAATCATCAGGCTATTAATTTTTTAAAAAGTGTGGGGTTTTTTTCCCTCAAAATCCATGCTCACTCATTTCTATGTTTTCCCCCAGGAGGGACACTCAGGAAGTTCATTCAGATTAGGTGTGAATTTGAAGTGCATGAGCTGTGTAGACACCCTTGTGCAAAAATGAAAGCTGCCTGAAGTTGGCTTGGCTTTGAAAATGGATTTAGTCCACCCTAGGTCTCAGTAAGAATTTTCTTGCTGAGATATAATTAGCTAATTAGCTGATTTAACTAATCCTTCTTTAAAATTAATTTGGATTACTTTTCTTGGCTGTCCCCAGAGAGACAGAAGTGCTTAGCTCTCCTAGTAACTAATGCCATCACATTTCTGGGATGGGCACAGTATTTCTGCAGCATCCCATGTTTTGAAGCCCCCTGGGATGGAGAGAAAAGAACTTGTATAATCTAATCTAAACTTGCCACCCATTCAGTCTGTGCAGTTCACTTCTAAAGTTATTACTGGAGCTGGGACTTGTATTTCAGGTACATCTGACCTTTTTTCTTGAGCAATCAAGGTTCTAATTTCAAGAGAACAATGAGGTGTAAGGGCTTTGAGTCCTTAAACTGCCACGCTTAAGTGCTGGGTGCAAGTTTAGATCCTCTGACATCTTTGATAATTAACATGCAGTCCAAACCAGAATATTTTAATTAATAAATTAATTTGATATAGTATCAGTGGGGATGTTAGATCTCAACCTGGACCAGGGGAGTAAGAAGTATCTAGACAGAATGGAGCTTGCCTGCTTGTGTAGGGTCTGGTGAATTGTAGCTTTAGATTCCATTCCTGAACCATTAGGTTTTTTGGGGTTTTGGTTTGGTTTTGGTTGTGGTTTTTTTTTTTTTTTTTTTTTGAGAATGCACTGAAAATGGACTGGAAAAGAGTAGATGGAATACATGCACTTGAATGGAGAAAAGAAAAGAGATTAAACCAGATGAGATTGCTCTGAGTTAATTGTATCCCAAGTATTGTTATCAACATTCCCCTATCCAATTGGAAGAATGTGATGTGTAATATTCCACAGCTCTCTGTCCTTCTTCCAGCTCTGTTCAATGTTCTCATTAATGACTTGCACAGTGCAGTACAGAATATGCTTATTAAATTTGCAGACAACACCAAGTTACAAAGGCCTGCAAATATACTAGGGGACAGGATTAGGAATTTAGAAAGGCACATAGAAATTGAGGAACTGGTAAAAAAACAAACAAAACAAAAACCAACAACAAAGAAGGTATAAAATTCAACTGGCAAAGCTCACAAATAATTGACTGCATGAGCATGGGATGCATAACATGCAGATGAAGACACTTTAGAAAAGTTTTGGTGAATTATAGTTAGATCACAAGCTGAAATGAAATTTAACCCTAAAACCAGGCAAGTCATGGTACTGCAAAGAAAGGCAGGCCTTGTAATTGGAATTTGGTGGGAATTTACCTCTGAAAACACTGTGATGTCACTTGGCACTGATAAGGTGTTGACTAGGTTTGCTACCATCCTTCAAAGTTGGAAAGATTTTGAATAAACACTGGGAATATTTATGAGTCTGGGGAAAATGGCTCAGGAGGAGAAATTGGAAGAACTACAGTCTTCTTGTCTTCTAAGGGACACTGAAGTTGGGGCATAAATACTCTCTAAGTACATTAAAGACTTAAAATAAAATTTAGGTCTTTACCTGTTTTACAAGTTTGTGCTGGGGCCAAAATCACAGCAGGAGAGTTCCAGATTAGATGCTAGGAAAATTTCCCCAGAAATAATGGTAGCATTGGGCTAGAGCAGATTTCCTGGCGGGGCTGTGTGGGTTGTGTTATTGGTGATCAGTAGAAACAGATAAGAAAAGAGCAGTGAAGTTGATATTCCCTATCACCCTTGTCTTGTGGGGTGGCTGAGGATTTCTTGGGCTCTTTTTTTGGCCTGGGGGTTTGAGAGCAATCAGCACAGTACTACTGAAGTAGCATCCAGGTGCAGCAGTTACTCAACTGGATATTTATACTACTATTTTAATCTTTGCAGGTGATTAGTTTAATTATTTCTAGGCTCCCTAGGAGTAGCTAGGTGAGGATCAGGACCTTCTGAGAGCAGCTCAGTTGTGAACACAGGGACACCTGCTTTTCAAATGCAAGGCTGTTTTCTGTGAAGTTTTATTCCCAATCACACTGCAACGTTCCAAAGAGGATCCTGGACTAGAATTTGGCAATATTTTTGCTGTCAAATATAGGAAATAAAATTATATGAATGCATATAAATTTTTTCCTGTATTAAACACATCTAGAGCAATATGCCAAGCTCCTTGTTATTTTATCATGTCCCTTCTGCAGCTGTTAACCTCTGCATGAAACTACAAGGGCAGGGTAGGCAGGTAGGATGGAGAACCCCCCAATCAGCGTTTTCCTCTGTGATGTGAGGCACCACTGAAGAGGGAATCCTCTCCATCAGCACACATCTGGAAAAGGCATTGCAGTGATTTGAAAGAGGAGGCTGGGAGAGAGGTCACAGTTAGGAGGCAAATACCAAATTATATTCCTTAGCTTATCGCAGTGAAACATTTAAAAACCTGTAAATTTCCTCAATTTTAATCATCTTTGAAAATACTGTTTTCTTTACATACTCAAGCATTTCCTTGGCTTTTATGCCTTCAGAGTAGACAGGCAGTTTACTGCTTGGGACAGCAGTTATGAGGAGGAGACAAATTTTTTGCATTTTGGAATAGTGAGTGAGTTTGGAGCAGTCAATTGAATGGTTCATTATGTGTGCATGCACCTCTGTGTCTAAATAATCATAGTAATTTCCTTTATTCAATTCTTCAAAGTCCCAGATGAAATCTGGATTTCAGTACAGTTAAATGCATGTAATTCAAGATACAAAAAAGGGAAAGAAGCATTTACTGTACAGATGGGGAACTGAATCACACAGAACTAAGAGACTGTCCAAAAATAATACAGAAAAACTGAGGCAGAGCATGGATCCAAGCCTGAACTTTGTGATATCTCACTCAAATCCCCAATTACAAGGCTGTTTTTAAATTTCCAAGTTGTTCCCTTATACATAACAAGTGTCATCACTTAGGCCTTGGACTATTTTGTTTTTAAATTAAGCCTTTCTTCGCTCTGCTGGAACCGCTGGTGTGACTAACTGGAAAAATGATGATTTCACACCAAAGCTGGGGCGAGGTGGCCAAATGGAGAGGAACCAGCCTCGCATCAGGCTTGCCCCATCGGGTGTCACGTCAAGAAGTGCCACATTGCTGCCTGCCTGCACCTTTGTGATGTATCTGACACTTGTCCCCTCAGCTCTGGTGTGACTCTGGCCACGGTTATCGCTCAGCATCCCTGGCTCGAGACACGGAGGCCAGCTGTGCTCTGAGGGAAGTGCCATCGTGGGAAGCTGGAGCTGGCTGCTGGGATATCAGCACTGCTCCTGGCATTCTTGGGTCCCTCTTCTTTGCTGCTCTCCTTTTTTTCCCTGCTCTCACTTCCCTCAGATAATTTAAACTCCAGAGATCCGATGAAAGTTTCTACTCAGCAGTTTGGGTTTCTTTTCCCTCCCTTCCCCGCCATGCTTTTAATCATAGGAGCTTTTTCAGGGAGAAATATGTGCTATCTCAGAGACATAGGTGGGTGTGAAAGAGTGAGCTTAGTAAGGCCTTTCTTCAGGTTAAAAAAACAGCAAACTCGTTCTGTGACATTCTCTCATCCTCCGGTGACCTGTGCGAGGCACAGGGAGTGTTGTACGTACACCTGAAGCTAAAACAAAGCAGAAAAACATCTAAAACACTGCAGTTGTTAGGTGGGGTTGGAGAGAATGAGCAGGTGCATACCAAAGCAAAATTATCTTGGGTTGTGTTCCTGTCCTGTTTCATAATCGTTCGGCAGGTTTGGGGATAGAAAACTTCCAAGGAAAAGGGAAAGAGGAGTGAGGAAATGGCAATCCAGAAGTCAGTGGCTTTCCTGGAATCAGCCCAGTAGTTGCTCCTTGCTGCCTGATTGCCAGGTTTTGGCAGAGATTTAGAAGCTGGGTATCTGTTGACTGTCAGGCCAGTGCTGTCAGTCACCTACGTTCAGGTTAATGCTTCAGGGAGCTGGCCAAACTCCAGGGGATAGCTCGCCTAAATAAAGATATCATTGCTCTTTTCTTGGAACTTGATGTTCTTCCCTCCTCCCTCAGTCTTTTGCACTTTCTTTGTGCTGTGGAAAAACGAGATGGCTTTGCACAACTTGGGGGATGTTCAGATACAGACGAAAATTTCACATCCCTGCAGGGGAAAAAAAAAAAAAAAAGGCTTAAATTTAGAAACTTTAAAATTAAGACTGACCCAGATTAATGTGTGTGTGCTTTTTTCAGAACAGGATGAACTGAACAGATAGGCTGAAAAATGCAGTGAGTAATATGTGTAAACTCAAGCCTTTGGTATGCAGCCTAATCTGGCACAGCACCCAACTTGCCTGACTAATCTGCTTTATGTCAGCATGACAAGGTTTGTTGGAAGTGATGATATCTTTTAGTAGACAAAGTAATTTAGTTGGCTATCTATTAGTAGTATTAGACAAGGTTTCAGGCACATAAGCCTTTCTGCAGACCACCTGAAAGCTTAAAAGAAGGCCTCACCTTTGCTTTGAGCTGACCTGTGGAAGCAGTTGGGAGCTTAAAGCCTGCCTGCTCTCTCAATCTTTTCTGCTCAGTCTTATGAAGGATTTATTCTACCTTGTCTACATGATGTCTAGAGACTACCTTATCCACCCAAGAGTATAATAATTTCTTTCTTTCAAATGTTACTCTGTGTTAACAGGAAACATTTCAGAACAGCTGTGTTTGTTGGGGGGGGGGTTAGGTTTTGGGGTGCTCAGATTTTGTTTGCTGGTCATCTGCTCTGTGCTGTACATATTCTGTGTTGTCTTAAAATCAGAGCCTCTTATGATGTCTGAATTTGTGTATCCAAAGGAGGTGTTTAAAGTCAGTAACCACTATTGAAAAGCACAGATTTTGAAGTTAATTGTGATAAGATAAAGGACAATAAATTAGTGAAGTTGCTCTTCCTCTATGCTGTTTGCCTTCAGCAAAGAAGAAGAAATGAAGTTACTTAGACCTGTGTTGTAGATCAGAAGTGATAAAGTCAAATAGCTACCAAATGCTTTACAAAAATATCAGAATCTAGCAAGTGAGTAAAGGAATCCAAATACTCAAACTGAAGCTGAAAAAGAAAATAATGAAAACCATCCTCTCTCATGAATAGCTTTGGTCCTCATTATAGATTAGTAGTTTTGTGAGATGATGTAGAAATGTTCCTTATTATCACAGCTTTATTGCCTACCTCTGTACATCTGTTCCAAAATTCATTTCACAATGGCCAGACATTCCAATAATCCGGCGTGGCTTGGAATTTTCATATTGTTTCTGGTGCGTTAAAATCTGGGTGGAAAGCTGGTACTTTTAAATTTACAATTGCACAGACCGTACAACATCTGGGGAGCTTTGCTCTATTGCTTTCCCTGTTCCTTTAAATTTAGACTGAAGTTATGATGTGCATGAAAGGCTAAAGACCTTGTGTGTGGCAGGTGTTATTTCAAGCTGACAAAAAATTCAGTAATATGTTCATTTTACTTTGATACGGCCTTTTACAAAAACGCATAAAACTCTGATTTGAACCTTGGCACTGTAGCTTTATTTTATCAAACAGGCAAATGGGGCATCTTCTGGACTAGGAGAAATTAACTGTCAACTTATATATGTGCAGGTGTTTGTGTTTATTTAAAAATATATTCATGAAATTGTTCCATAGGAAGTTACTTATTATTATTCCCTACAATTAAAGCTTTTCTGTTGAGATGCTCTTATGTACTTTCTGGAGGATCAGTAAAATGTTTTGGGCTCTTATTTTCCAAGAATGATAACACTGAGGCAAATTGCAAACTTCTTATATATTATATATATAATACATCACACACTTCATATATATATATATTCCTTAGAAATGTCTTGATTAATTACTCATCATTGCCAGTCCAACAGCCACAATTAAAATGATCTTTTTAGAGGAATCTTTAGCAGAGTGAAATGTTCTGGTTCTGTTGGTCCATGCTGAGCTTTGCTGCTTTACATGAGCTGAGACATAATTGATATATGAAGACTTCTTTAGCCTGCAGAGTTGGTGCTCGTATTTCTATTTAAAGACAAACAAACAAAAAAATTCCAAACCCAAACAACAACCCCACACCCTCCCAACCCTCCCAAAATCATAATTCACAAATATGGGAAAGGATGCGAACTTTATATGCATCATCCCTGTGTCTGATTGAACAAAAATCTTTGGGGAGTTTTTTAAATGCTGCACACCTGAATCTTCTGAATGACCCCACGGGGTTTTTCTGAATTGTTGTTCATGTTTAGCAAGAGGAAAAAGAATTTTGGGGAAAACTCTGCATGTAACTAAATCCCAGCTTAATGGTTTTTCTCCTTAATCCTTTGGAGTCCCTGTCACCTCCTCTGAGAGACATATGGGAGGGTGCTTGTGGCTGGAACTTTGGTTAAAACCCCATCCCAGTTGTGTTTGGCGTTACTCTTGAGGTGGGTATGGTGCTTTTTTTGCCAGAACAGGTCTGATCAAAACTGCATTTTCAACCTGACCTTCTCCTCACCTCTAATAACTTCCTGGTTGCTTGGTCAGAGAGAGATTTATGAGCAAGAACAAAGTGTGATGTGTCTGTCCCAGCAGCGAGGGAAACCAGAAAACTTATTAAGAGGGAAGGGAGGGGGAAAGAAGAGAGAGAATGAGAGGCTGAAAGTGAGTCCAGGTTTCAGACAGAAGCACCTCAGCTTCTGGTCTACTGTAATTACCCAGCCACCGAAGAAATAAAACATTGAAAAATCAATTTTATAAAAAAATCGATGTTTTAAACAATTTAAAAAGCTCTCATAATTTTAAATCCCTCCACAATGTGCACGTTCAGAGCCCTGATCACCTTCAAAGTGAAGGGCTCCAGAAACTTTAAGTTCTTCTGCACAGAAAATGCTCTGAGCCCCCATTTCGTTCCCAAATGGAAGCAGTCTTGAAAATGCGAAGCATACCAATAATTTTTAAATAAATCTCTCTGCCCAACCCTGCCCATGCTTGCATGAAGTTCATACATCTCAGAGTTTCAGTGTTTTACTTATATGGAAAAAATTTCTGCTCATAACGTGTAAAGATGATTTTTGTCTACTATAATAAAAGATTATTTTTAAAAGTTAAAAATATGAAGGGTTTCCTCAGGTTTTTAGTTACTGAAATGATGAATTTTTCCCATTAAGAGTTTTTCTATTTGCTCCTGTATTTAGTCCAGACAAAAAGTGCAAATTGATGAGTATAGCTGTTATCATTTCCTAACTTACAGCTCTGTGCAGAAAGTGATTTTACATTGAATTGTAATTTCATTCACAAAGGGCTTTAGACCTTATATAATTAAAATACCTCAATCCTCTTCAAATTAGAAAAGCAAATTGTTACATATCATAAGTAGGTGCTTTTCACTCTAATGACAGTCACTTAGATGATTTATGACATACATTATTTTATATCAAAGTACAATGAAATAGGCATTACCAAAGGTAATCTCAGTAATGTCTGAAAAGGGATCTCAAACCTCAGTGCAACAATGAATGCAGTATTTAAAATGCAAAACCCAAAGACATTATTATGGTTTTGATTTCTTATGCCACAGCTTCTCCTGATCTGTTATATTAGTACAGCAATACAAAGGGTGTTTTGGATGTATTTTGCTAAGATAACAGACGGGAAAAATGAAATATAAAGTCAGGTTTTATGCAGAAATTGTTATCAAAGGGATGATAAAGTAAAACTGCATAATCGCAAGGAAAAACAATTGATGATGTACAAACTGAAATATATTGAGCTCGTGGAATATGCTCGTTTTCAGCTTTTAAGCCCTTGCATTATTAAAACACAAAATAAAATGCTTGGCTAATGTATAAACAAATCAGAATAAAGTAGCTCCTTGGATATGATTATTTTCATATTTCTGTATTCTGCATGAAGATTATCCCTTCCCTCCTCCCCCACTGCTGCTGCAGTGACCCTTTCCAGAGTCACTGGTGAGAATCCCAGTGTCCTCAGTGTCCTTTTGTGGCAGGCAAATGCTGCCCTGCAACACTGCCTGAGCACAGGGACAAATGGCCATAAATGAGAACAAATGGCTGTGTGTTTGCCATGAGTACCTTCAGAAAAAGTGCCAAACCATCTCAAGTGTGAGACTGGAGCAAACCTTCCTTCGGGAATAATTGGAATTAAAAAAAAAAAAAAATTAAAAAATTAGGAAGCTGCATTGATTTTAAGTGAGAAGTTGAGATTTGAGGTGGTTGCCTGCTTGTGGGATCCACCCTGCTGCAGCAGCCTTGCAGAGATTTTCCTCTGTGCTTGTCTGAAGTAAGGAGGTCCTGCTGTGTGAGGGTCCAAAAGTCATAAAGGCTGAGGGAAAGGGTGTCTGAGTAAGCAAAGAAATGCCAGAGCTGCTGGGTTTGGGGTGAGTAATTGTCAGAATTTCAACAGTTCTGGTGTTTGGGCTTCATGAGGACAGAGGAGTGAGCATCAAGAATGACTAAAGGGTTGGGAAACCTGATTTACTGTGAAAAGCTCAGCCTTGAGGATTGAGAGACTCCATCACCTGCTCAGGGAGCAACACTCAGGGGAAGCACAAAGCCCCTGTTAAATCTGCCAGGTTGAACCTCAAAAGGGGTTCTGAGAGGCTTCCCAGCCTGTCATTCCTTTCTCCCCCACTCTGACCCCCCAAACAAATGTTTGGTTGGAGCTAGACCCACTCAGCCTCCAAACGTGGCAGGGTGAAGATCACGAACTTCCCAAGTGCTGAGAGGGAAGAGGCAGCATGTTGTTCCTCATGGAAGATGCTCAGAAGGAGATGTCAGGTTTCCTTTCCCAGGAATCAGCCCTCAAAGAGCTGTGGCTGTGCCAGCTGAGCATGTTTGTCCCTGATGGCTGCATAATCGATGGTGTTGTGGTCTGGTGCTCACTGGCTGAGCCCCAGCCTGAACGTGCTCAGCAGTTTGCCTCTCATTTGCGTCAGCATCTAAATAAAGATGAATACCAGGGTTTGTTTTGTTTTTTTTTTTTCTCCCCTCTTCTCAAGATGGGCTGTTAATTTTATAACAGAAGAGCAATCTAATGACTTATATAATTAGGAGCATGTTTTTGAAAATTTCAGAAGGGTTTTGGTTTTTTTTTTTCTTCACTGTTCAGCAGCTATAATTAGGGAGAAAACTGTAAAGGTTCCTAACAGTGAGGCAAGTTCCGGGTTAGAGCATGGTGCTAATAACACTGTGGGTTTGATCCCTGTGTAGGCCATTCATTTAAGAGGTGGACTTGAGGATCCTTGTGGGTCCCTTCCAAACCAGAATATTCTGTAAAATGGCAGCAGTCAGATTTCAAAAGCACCCTGAGCAGCAAGGGTTCCCCTCACTCAGAAAATCTGATCACAGTTTTACATACCAAAATGGAAACTTGGGGGTTTAAAAACATAATAAATTCACATTCCATTTTGAATAGAATTCCTTTCCAGTGCCTGTGCTTAAAGTGCTACTTGGAATAAACACCATTGGCAGGAAAGAACCCAATATCTATCTTGAGGATAATTTCATATTTAGCCCTGACAAGTTATGGTCAGTCAGTCCTGGCTCATTGTGCACTACAGCCTCAGCTGAGAAAGTGGAGATAGTCATCGACAGGGTTTCAGTCTGGCTCATGTTCCCTGCTGCCTCACAGCTGGAGTTTCAAAAGCTCTTCCCATTCCCCTGATTTTCCCACCCAGATGAAGGGGTTGAGCACACCACGCTTGCAAAATCTCTCCTGGCCAGGGCTGGGAGAGGGTGAAGGATGTGAAGGCAGAAGCTTCTTGGTGGGTGCAGAAATTCTTCCATATTCCTCAGAAGCATTTTCCTGCTTTCAGTGGTTGATATTTTGATCTGCCCAACTTGATCAACATTTCCTGCTTAGGGAGTGAGATAATAACAGGAAGAAATTCTTCCCTGTGAGGGTGCTTCCCTGTGTGGATGAAGTGTTTTACTCTGGAGACAGGAGGGAAGTGAAGGGGAGATTTCCTGGTTAGCAGCAAATGGTCATGATGGGCATGGTTAGGGATTTCAGCCTGACCAGCCTCTATCTGCATTCTTTGGTGGATCTGAAGTTGGATTCCTCCTTGTAACCCTTTTTTGTCTTGCTATGAGCTCCCCTGGTGTGGCAGGTGGGATTTTGAATGGTCAGTGGTTATAGTAACAAACCAGCAACTATAAGCATGACCTTGGGTTTCAAAAGAGAAAATTTTCCCTACCCTGCCATTGCCTGAAAAGCTTCAGTGACTGAAATATGTGCAAAGTCAGAGATCCTGAGTGGAGCTTCTGGGATCTCCTGATGATGATGGTGTGGAAAAAAAGCCAGGAAGAAAACTCTTGGTGGCGGGGAGCTGGGGAATGCAATGTGAAGGTAGTTAACCATTTAGCTTGCAGAACTGATGAGTGCACCTTGGAGAGCAAGAGGAGGGACTTTTTAACAACAATGGTGAAGCAGTTTGACATGGATAAAATGGATTTTGGGATGAAGGGGCTACTATCATTAAAAAAAAAGAAAAAAGAAAAAAAAAGGATTCTGTTAAGTATGGCTTTCCTTTTGCTTTCTGTAAAGCCATTACCTGTCAGTTGCTGGTTTCCATGTTTAAAACTATTTTCTCACTTAAGACTTGGAGATTCAGTTCCATTGCTGTTAGTTGTGTAAAAATTCCTGCCAGAGAAACTGTGGAAAGATCATGGTGGTGTTTTTTAAGATATGATGGAATATAGAAGGTGTAGGAAATGCATAGAACGACAGGCTCTATAACAAGGGTTGCTCTTCAATTTTACCAAAGAGGTAAAAATATAGCAGTGAGCTCGTGGGGTTAGGATAGCATTGTGGGATTGAGGTTGAAGGAGGGATGACTGGTGCTTTCCTCAGCTGTGTGGGGAAGCTGAAGCCAGAATTTTCCTAATTCAGCTGTTTCTGTGGGGAGAAGGATGCTCTTGTGCCAGAGGCGGATCCAGAGGTCCAGAACTGCCCGTCCTCACACAGAGGCACTTTGTCAGGTGCATGCTCTGCCTGGGTGCTTCTTTCCTGTTTTTCCAGCATGCACTTACACCTTTGTCAAGGTGTGATTGGTGAGAACTCATTACCATTGGATGCTCCAGGAGCAGGACATACCTCTATGCTTTGTGGAAGTCACCTATTTAGGACTTTTAATTCATCAGTACTGCTTTTCTTGGGTTGTTTTTTTTTTTGTTTGTTTGTTTGTTTTTCATGAGCTCATCTGCTCCATTTTTCATATCCTCATCCTCCAAAAAGGTAAATATAATAAGCCGAGAAAATTTCTTTGAGCAGTGAAGCTTTGTACTTGTAAGGTGAGACATCCTAAATAGCTGAATGCCTGTGTGGATTTGCTGGGCACTGGTTCTTCTCTCATTCAGGGTGCTCTGGCTGTTCTGTCCTCACTCTGCTGGAGGGGATGTCCCCCAGAGGGACCAAAATTCCTTCCTTCCCAGGTTATTCCAAAGAGCTGCACCATATGCCTTGGTGAAGGGTCATGGAGAACCTTCTGGTCTGTCTGCTCCAGAGTAGCAGGAGAGTCTTGGAATCTCAGTCATTATTCAGCAGCCTGCATTATCCCTGAAATTTGGGAAGCAGTTTTTCACCTGCTTCAAGGGCACTGGGCCACACCCCCTGGGCTGTTGACTGTGGGGTTTGGGGAGCAGGTGTCACACCCAGGAGGCAGAGTGGGTCCCCCTGGAATGGGATCCCTTCATGGATGGGAGAGGACTCCACTGATTTCTATCTTGATACAGCCCTATTCCTCTCACCTTGCTTGGGTTGCCACGCTGCAAGTGATTTTGAGAAGAAATAAGACATGTCCTTGCTCCAACAGGATATAAAAATGACTTTATATTAGACAGTCTATATTTTATTGAAGTTTGCTTCGTATTAGTGTCATAGAAGGCCTTGATTTCAATATAACAATATGGAAGTGCACGTGTAATTTGTCCTCTGATCACATTAATGCTAAACCACTGTACATGGTAGTAATGTTAAACTAATGTGACAGAATAATACAAGTATAAAGTGATGTAAAACCATTAATATTATAGAAAGTTATTCATTTTATACAAAGGAGTAACTTGAATAAAATTCCTTGTCTCTTTCTCTGATCTAGTCGAGCTACTTTGATCAAAAGATAAGCCTGATCAACAAACTTACCATTAGCTAATTTCCATACAATCACTCCTTGTTCTTACTCCTGCTCATGCACAGCTCAAACCCAGCTCTGCTGGGAGCTCTGCTCTCTGCAGCATCTGATCTTGAGGAGCAGAGGAGAAGAGAATGTGAGATCAGAGGTGAAGCAATTTATTGGTAACCTGGTCCACTTGGGCAGGCACATTTCCCCAGCCAAGTTTAAAGGGCGTGTAAAGCTTTAGTGAATTGAGCCGTAAATGTTTAATTGTGTGAGTTGCTCCTTGAATACAATAGTGGGGGCAAGTTGCAACCACTAGCAAAAATGACTCTGTCCTGAGTGTAAAAGCATCCTTCTTTTACAGCAGATTTCAGTTTTGCTCACAGAGCTGTATGGCATTTATTTTAACTCCCTGCAAACTTTAGGTCTCTGATTAAACAAAGTAGGAGCTGGATGATATCAAGACGTGCTTTTCCCCTCATTTATTCAGATCGTTGAGGACAGCCAACAAGAATAAATAGTATGTGAAAAGCCAGATTTTCCAGTGAAATTAAATGAAAAGTTATAAGGCTGTGGTTTTAGGAACGGGCTCTCTTTTGTGGTTTTTGGTTGAGTGTGTTTGTCAGATTTTTATAAGAACATTATTGCTTTAAGAAAAAAAATTTAAACCCTGAGAAATTACTCTCAGTCTAACGAGTTCTTTTCCACTGACTACAGACATCATTAGGGGATGGCTATAGCCCGAGGCTGTGCATGAACTTTTTCTTCTAACTGTACACTTTATGTATAATTTAGCTTTCTTGCCTAAATTATTCAAGCAAATAGTGAGTGAAAATAATGGAGTTCACTGAAACCTTCCACAGTATTAAAATAAAACAGTTTTTTACGTTGATTTGAATTTTTAAGCTTTTTAATCACAGATTTCAAATGGAATACGCATTGTCTTCAGCTCTTCTCTGCTTGTCCCCCTGTGCCTTTTCTTCAGTAAAAGGAAAGAAGAAAGGAAGCGAACTTCAGCAAATACCCCATTAATTAATAAATGTTACTTAGGACTACTTGAAGTAGAAGTAACAGTAATTAAGCAAAACCTATAGATATAGAAAATACATTCAGCAAGTGTTGAGCTACAGCCTGTTATCTCTTTCACTCCTAATAAGGTCAGTGTTTAAATACTGTTGAGTTGCTTTAAGCTGCAGAATACTGTTAGGCAGCTCTGTGTAATAAGGCTAAACACTAAAAGCTAACACAAAGGCTATGATTATTTCAGATAGTATTTTTCTAGCTTGATATCAGTCTTCAAAAAAATTTCGCTTTGGAACCCAGGAGGGGTTGATCCTATGCAAGGAAATTGGTACATTTTCAGGAAACCCTGCAGATTTCTTCCAGGTGAAGAATCAACACTTTAAATATTTACTATTGTAGCCAGTCCTCTGCAATCTTGTGCCTCAAATTCCTTTTATAGGGTGCTGCTGGTGCTGTTCCTAGTGTGGTAAGAATTATATCTAAATCTGAATGGATTCACTGACTGTATGCCATCATGGAAACACATCCTGTGAAAGTTAAGGAATCTTAGTAATTCCTGCAAGCCGACTCTACCACTCCCTAGCTGGGGTACATTGTGCTTTCACTGGATGTCTTTTAGAATCAGACTGCAGAAACACCAGGCCATTTGCTTCAGGAGCTTTCCCCCAGTCTGAGGTTGTACAAAGGAAGTATTTCCACACCTGAAAACAAGGTTGGATTGTTTGTGAATAAAATAAAACCAACAGCGTCTCTTTGGTGACATTTTAAAATTTATGCTTCTATTTCTTCTAAGAAATACCCCAGGAGTGACCATCTTCTGTGCTTGGTCACAACCCTCCTCAAAAAATCACAAAGCAAACCAACAGACAAGAGTAAAGGCAAATTTGATGAAACTCCTTTGTGAATTCCGCAATCCTCCTGCATTTTTTGGCAATTATTGGCATAGCACAGGTAGCAGCAGGCAAAGTATCTGGAAATCAATTATAATAATAATGATAATAATAATGATAATAATGATGATAATGATGATGATAATGATAACTATAATGATAATTATAACAACAACAACAACAACAACAATAATAATCATCATCATCATCATCATCATCATCATCATCATCATCATCATCATCATCATCATCATCATCATCATCA
>VZUI01063654.1:0-72166 GCA_013401135.1 Cettia cetti | reverse complement strand
TTTTTTTTTTTTTTTTTTTTTTTTTTTTGAGGTGAAAATGGCTACAGCTTGTGATCCAGCCATGGAACAGAATCCAATCCCATCAGTTGAGCTGTGACATGAGCATTTCCAGGTGTTATTTGGGATGTTAAAACCAAATAGTTCTTCAGCCTCTCAAGTCTCTCAACAGGAGATAGGAATTTATGCCCAGATTTTAAGAAATTACAATCACTCGGTGTACAATCTTTTTAATAATTCTTATGTGTGGATCCTTTGTGCAACCAAGATGACCAGTTATTTTCCAAAACCCACAAGAACGTTTGTGCTGAATATCCTACCAGGTCCTGTTGAGATGAATGTGCAACTGGTCTGTATTATGTCAATATATAGGGGCAGTGTTCTGCCCTTCAAATATAAATACACACCTCCAGCTACACCAGAAATAAAATATCAGAATAGCTTATAGTGATCCAAGGAATAGTGTAACAAAACTAAGAAAAATATCCTCAACAAACCAAACCAACCAACCAAAAAGAATTTTAAAAAGCATCCTTTGCTTTATTTCGTTCTCTTATGAGAGAATGACTGCATCACGCACCTTGAGCTGTTACAAGCTTTGTTTGTGTCCTATTAATAGGTACAAGCTCCAATCAGAGATTAACATCATGCTGTGTTGACCAGCAGAACTCATTCTCAAATAGCTAGGTCAGAGAAAATAGGTCAGAGTTTTCTTTTGCCTGGCCTCCACCTTGTACCACTATGAAAAGTCCCTTTCTCCTGACAGAAAGCTCTTTTAGTGGAGATTCAGCCAAGAGAGAATGTTGAAGGAAAATGGAAATATGAAAGATCAGTATAAAGGAAAAGAACACGCACACAAAAAGAGGCCATGAGAGGCAGGAACAGTGGATGAAGGGGGCTGCACTGGGGCAAAGGAGAAAGGAGCAAGGCTCACCTTGCAGAACCTCTGGTAGTGGAAGCTCCTGCCTTTTGGTGCAGGCTCCAGAAGGAGAGTACCACAGTAAAATAGCTAGGAAGAATTAATTAAGGACAGTGGTTTCTGGCAGTCATAAGCTCACCCTGTTCTGTAGTTTACATTCTCATTGAAGTTATCTCTTCATGGTGCAGTTCTGTTCTGTGGTTAAGTATCATTCTCAAATTTTTAAAGAACAGCCACTGCTTCTCCTATTGCCAAAATACAACTCACATACTAGTATTCCACTTAAGAAGGATTCTATAAATTTTAACTGGCTAGTAAGTAACCGTGATGTACCTAAGTATTTTCTGGCACAATTATGATGAAGTTTATGATAAACCTGAAAGATTTGTTGTTTTTTTTGAAAAGGCTAGCTTTGTTGTTTGTGGAGTTCCCATCTTCATCCATTCTCAGCATCTGTATTTGATAAATAGAGTTGTGATAACCTCTGTCTAATGCTATCCTTTCTATACTTGACTGTTTACTCAAGAACAATTGATTGATTATTCTATTTGCATCCCATTCACCCTCCTTCATAGCTGGGAGTAATATTTGGAAAGATATATATATAAATCAATGTGATTTAAATGACTAACATTATTATTGTCTAAACATGCCTAATTTTAGTTAATTCAAAATGAATATTTCCCTCTGACTGTAATATTATATGGACTCAATGGAGTTGCTGTTTGACCAGAAATTCTCTCCAGACTGTAAAGTAGGTACAAGAAGAGGTAAAGTAATGCATCCAGTTCTTGCTCCACAATATCATGCAGGCCAGGCAGTAAATACTCTTCATTCTTTACAAGATCATACTGTCAGATTTTTGTTTACTAATACTGTATGTTTAAACATGAATCATATGGAAAAAAAATACAGAGAAGGTATCCAAAAATCAAGGTAAGAAATGTTTTCTCCCATATTCCTGTTCTTTCTTGAGTACTGATGAATACCAAGTAAAATCAATTCATATGCACACAGAGTGTTTTGGTATAGTAGGAAGTGGTAAGACAGAAAGCATATGTTCTAGAATACTAACAGAAATAATTGTCAATATGAGTATCATGATGAATAATGTTTCTGTTTGTACAAGAAACATGCTCAGATGAATGTCTGATTTTTGTGATCTTGCTGAGATACTAGAGCACTGTTCAATTAAAGTAATCAATACCTGGCAGGAAATGGTAACGTGTCAAAAAACATTGATCTAAGGTTAGATAAACAAAACGAGCTTTACTAGAAATGGTACTCACCTAATATTATGAAAAGATTTGTAGATGTGGCACCTAGGGCAGTGGTTTAGTGGTGGTCTTCGTAGTATGGGTTAATGATTTGACTCAATTGTCTTAAACGTCTTTTCCAACCCGAACAATTCCATGATTCCAATCTATCTGAACCACTAATCCTAATATTGTTCTATGACTCACTTCAGTACAATTATGGGAATCAATTAGCATAATGTCATCACAGCTCATCCTTCTCTCCTTTAGTTTACATTTCAGATTTTTAATTGACTCCTGTGCAGTAGATAGCACACACAATCCTCTGAAGGCTGGAAGCATCGGTTTCTCAATGAGAAGCTGCACCCAAAGCTGCCTAATGGCCCTTGTCATTCTAGCAGGTAATTAAAAGCCTTCTCACTTTGGAACTTAGCCAGTAGAAAAGCAGACAGAATGCTCTACTTGTAAAATGAGGAATTAAGGTCATACTTTGAAGGAGGAATAATAATATTTTGCAATTACATAACATCTTTTCTTCAGAGATTTTCAGTAAATTAATAGGCATTAATTAATAGAACCTTGTAAATTCCCTAGAAAATACTTGTGCTGCTCATTATAAATGAGGACAAAAAGGAATTCAATACCTCATTTCCACAGGATCATTTTTTCTGGATATCTCAGTACTAATGAATTTAGTTGGATTACTGTGTTGGAGGAATAGTTGAGTATTTCTGGTCCTACAAAAACAAGACTTTTTCATGCTCAGCATCTCTGAAAGTCAGACTTTGGGTAAGAGACAAAAAATTGAAAATGAACCTGGTGCCAGGCAAAACTTTGCTGCTATAAGAAAATAGAGAAATAGGTAAAGCTATTATACTGTAATAATGTTAAACACAAATGTAGACACATTTTTCGTTCATTTTGGCATACTTAAAAGTTTTCTTTGTACTCAAAATGTTTGGAGAAAACCATATATTAATGTTTTGACTGGTCATCTGAACAAGTTATAAATGTTACAGTTATTCAGAGGAATTCTGTGAGAATTTTCTTTTCTGCAACATTTGGATGAGTCTCAGCTATTAACAGAACAGTCATGACTATAAAGCAGCAAATATCTTATATGCACTCTATAGTGAAGCTTTAATATCTATAGCATAGATTAATTTTTTAAATGTTTTTCAGTTATTGTTGGGTAAAACATCTAACATTTTTTAAAATTACCTATCTACTATATGAATGTATAAAACCCAAAGATTTTAAAGACAGAAGTTATTTTGTCAGTACAGTAACAATCAGTATGTGCATCTCCTTTATAAACAGGTTTTTTTCACAGAAGAATAAAGTAATTGAAACCCAACACAGTTTAGCACAGGTGTAATCTTTATCTCTACAATTCAGTAGTTTTAAGACAAATAGACTTTTTAAAGATTGCTTTAAAAGAGACTAGAATCATCCTGAATGGATAATTTTTGTAGATATATGCATTTTACGAGTCATAAGTCATTATCCCAAAAAAGGGCATTTTTTTCCCCCAACTTTTTTTTCCCACCTTGCAAGGAAAGCAGCGAAATAGTTTCAAGGTTTTTCTAATATGAAGCATTAGTTTGTTTTTCTACAAAAAAACTTTCAAATTACAAAACTCAAACTTTCAACTAACAAAAAGCTTTCAAATTTTAATAAAAACCTTTGCAACTGGAGAAATTTTGGAAGATGTCCTGTCACATAGGAGATTTTTGGTCAACAAAGATGACAAACACCTTTTAGAGTGTGTGATTATTATTTATTACCTATTTATATTTTATTATAATTACCTAGGTTAATAAGGTTTTGGAAAATGAATGTAGTAAGTTTAAAAATGATGAATAGTAATAGAACACATTTCACCACAGAAAATTACCACTACTAATTAAAGAAATCATTTAGGCATCAATGCTTAATAACTTTCCAGAACTAGCTCATAGATAACAAAAGTCAAGTTAAACAGTTCTTCAAAAGAACACATCTTCTTTCATTTTAGCTCCTTAGAAATCAAGTTAGGGAAAAAAAATCAGTTCCCACAGTTTTATATGATTTAATAAGGAAATATTTCTGAAATTTGAGAGGAGTTCAAACTCCTGTTAAGAAAAAGAAATCTTTCAAAAAGAAATCTTTCACTAAATGTAAAAGCAAAATATTAGGAAAATTTAAGAAATTGGTACTGAAAATAACATCTGGGAGGTATATATATTCATTAACCAGACCATATATTGATATCTGAAGTTTTGGAAAGGAATGGAGGTTCCTTCTTATGATTGGTTGGAAACAAATTAACAGCTTGCTTCTGAAAGATGGAAGTAATTTGTCCTCTTACTCTATTCTTTTGCTGATTTTATCCTGACTTGAGCTTACCTAATTAAGTCAGTAAAATTGCAGAAAACTAACCCAGGAAAAATGGTGTTTCTCTTTTAAAGAGTGCATGCTAGTTCCTTTGCCAATTTAGAAAATTTAATTAACTACTTTATGTTCACATAAGCTTCAGAATTGGTTTAGGACATAGACTAGGAAAAAAGTCTGCAACCTAGAATTTAGAGATGAGATTTTTTGATGGAAGTAAGCTGTCCATTCAGTTGTAATTGGAAACAGCATATTGAGAACACATACTCATTTTTCTCAGCAGTTTATGGAACAAAGATTTACAAATCTTTTGCAAACAGATTAGGTCACTCATTCATTCTTTCATGTTCTTTTTTGTTCCTGTTTTAAAATTAACTCATAGAGGCAAAAGACCTGTGATAAACACTGTCAGATGCAACAGAGGAAGTAATCTTTTAGTAAAAATTTCACTCTTCCAGGAATTTATTGTGAACAGGCATCAAACAACTATTAGTACTACAGTGAAGATATATTATTTGTTACTGTTAATTTAGCATGTAATGAACTGCCTTTTGCATCAAAGAAGTTAGCAGCTTTAAAACAGGAAATTATTTCAATTGTGCATAACTGAATTAATGAGCTAGCCAATAGTGTAGAAAGTGAACAGAAGGCTTCAATTCACACATATAAGTATTTTAATGATGCAATGGGCCTGTCAGAACAATTCCTTTAAAGCTTACCTGGTTTTAATGTTTGTATATTTGGGGCATTTTTGAGTTATTGATTTTAGGTTGTTGCGTCCTTTTTTTTAACTGATCCGATGTTTTTTATGAGAAAAAATGAGAGTTAACTGTATTTATTCAGACAACAGAAATGATAATCGGTTTCATAGATCAGTGAAGGATTCACTACAGATTTGCCATAGTAAGTTTGGGGTCACTTCCAAGCTACATGATAAAATAACTAGCACAATCTCTGTTAGAGCTTACCACAAAGAAGTATGCAAAAAGGGAAGGAATGTTGATGGTGATGCTAGTTTTACCACTGTTTTTTCCTTTAATGCCTTGGGCTTGGCATGCTTTTGCCAGCCTTGCTCAAGAGATGCTTTGTGCACAGAAGAGGCCTCTTCTTCCAGGATTTCATCCATGCTCTCCCCAGTCATACTTGCCTAGGGCCAGGCCTTCCCACAGTCTTCCTAGAACAGATGTCTCTTGTAATTGGAATACAGATCCTTCCTCACTAGTTAAGCATTCATATTTTGGTATGTAGAGCAGGGAATAGGTCTTTGGTTTTAATTTCTGAAACTTAGTCTTTGCCTTTTTTTATAACTTCTTTGATGTTGGGCTTTGAAGATTTGAACCTCTGTATTTTCAAAGGCATGTCTGAATACATTTCTGTTTGTAAAGGCACCCACTCAAGGTTGCACGGGGTTTTTTTTGCACCCAAAGTAATAAAGCCACCTGTTGCCTATTTGAAGAAAGCAGATGGGAAATGAGAGAATAAAGCATCCTCATACTCCTTACCTTTAAAAGCTCACCTTTCACTGCCAAGCTGACATTTACACCATACTCACTGCAAGAGTGCCTCTATGGTGTCGGTGTTTTCTAGCTGATATTGACCTAAATGGCCATTTACCATGCATTGTGTGTATATTTGCAGATGCTCATTTATAATATGGAAGTTAAATAGAATTTCTGCTGATTCTTAAATTCAGATGCTAGTGTAAAATTAAAAATACATTTTTTGTAATTACTGATTTTGAAATAAGGCCAGAGACAGTTGCATTGACTCATTGTGAATTGTTGAAAAATGTCTTCTTGTGGAGTTTTTTATTGGATTTTATAAGACAGAAAATCTGACATTGCCATGTGGTGCAATTTACTGAAAGTTAAAAGTTGAAAAGTATTTGAAAGTTATCTGTAGGTCAGTTTTTCAAAGTGGTAGTTTCATTTTACTTTCTGTGTGGGCTTAAGCAACTTACAGCTCATTCATCTTTTGGTCTTACTCACACAAAATGGAAAAGACATTGACAAGTGTGAAGGCTGTGAGACCTTTAGCAATTTCTTATGTTTCATTAAGGCTTGGTCAAACACAATCGTTGCAAAACAAATAGGGCACCATTAAAAGCTTGCATTTGCAAGGTGTATCTTTTCATTACTATTATAGTACTCTAACAGGAATTTGTGAAATCGGGCAGTGAAGATTTGTGATCTCTACTCAATAATGTTTCAAATATTATACATATTAAATTCATATACATTCATGCTACTACTCACTTCTCAAAACACACAGGAAATTCTCTTTGCCCAAATGAGAAAAAAAAAAATCCATAAAACTGTAAAACAGAGAAGGTGACAGTCTTTATGCTTTCTGCTTATGTTGAAGTATCTGCTGTATAATAGCATATTTCATATATTTTTAATCCTGCTTTCTGAAAGTATGTAATTTTCTGTGATCTTGAAATACACATATTCCTCTTCTTTGCTACTTCAAATCTACTGATCCATTCAGAAGTTCATGTTGAGTGTGAGGCATAATTTTTAAAGCAAGGTTGGCCTCAATCTTGTACATATTCTGAGTCATGTAACGTTGCAATGCAGGACTCTTTGAAAGGAGAGTGCAAGTGTTGCTGAACAGAATCATCACATATTTTCAAATATATACATATTGCCAAAAATCAGATATTCTTCAAATGTTCATGCTTTTTAAGGATGATGTTGCATAAATCATTCTAATTTTGCACACTAAAGTTTTTTGGTGCACAACTTATTTAGATGGAGAGCTTTTTCTATTTTTTTTTGTTAAAATTGCCTGCTGTTTGATAATTTGATTCTTCTCTACCAGAAATTTGGTGTTTTTAAACCTAGCACTTATATAGCAGATCTGTACCACAGGCCAGGTATTGCCCAGAAATCTTGCAATCTGTGCAGACTTCTAGTATCTTAGGTCACCTGCATGTGCACTCCTGTATCTGGTCTGGCTGGGATAGTTAATTTTCATCATAGTAGCCAGCATGGGAGTATGTTTTAGATTTGTGCTGAAAACAGTCTTGATAACATAGGGATGTTTCTGTTACTGCTGAGAAGTGCTTGCACAGCATCAAAGCCTTATCTGCTTTTCACACAATCCAATTAGCAAACAGGCTGTTGGTACACAAGAATCTGGGAGGGGATACATCCAGGAAAGCTGATCCTAACTGACCAACTTCCATACCATGTGGCATCATGCTCAGCATACGAAGGAGGAGGAAGCAGGGAGCATTTGGAACTGGGTTGTTTGCATTCCCAAGCCACCATGATGTGTGAGGGAGGCCTGCTTCCCTCAAAAGTTGCTGTCTGCCATGTGCAACCCACTCTGCAGGAAATGCCCACTGTCTCAGTACATTATGATGATACTAAGTAGAGGAGAACTCAGCTACTCCTCATAAAGATCTTGGGCACCAACTGGATAACTAAGTGTGTCCAGAAGGGAAAAAAAGGGAGAGAGAGAGAGAGAGAAAGCTGGCTATCGATCACAGGAATTTTCCCCAGCCAGGGATACACTCTTCTCCCAAGGCAACCTCATTGTCTGTATAAACTCAAAGCCTCTCTTAACAATTACATAATAACATATGCCATGCTTTAGCTCCCTCTACGCCAACTTCTTAGGTCACTTTATAGGGTTTGGATGACCATGGATTATGGTAATGATCATGCCACTCTTAGTTGTCCTGCTGATACAGAACCACAGTTGCTGCAGATGATGAACTTTGGAGTCCAACAGAAAACAGGAGTAATCCTGGGTCAAGTCAGGCAGCTGTGTACACAGAGATGATATTGCCTGCATGATCTTTGTTTCACTATCCAGTATATGCTATAAGCTTCCATTGAAAGGTTTCCCCTGTCTTCAGTTATCATTCTTTCCTGAAAGGTAAAAAGGGAAACTCATAGTGACAAGGAACAGGACTTGAGACCAGTGCTACTTGTTTGTAATTTGATTTCATATTGTACAAGAGTCTCAAGATCTCAGTAATGTAATTACCACACAGTAGGATGGACTCAGTATAATAAATAGTCTGGAAATGATCTCTGGTATTCTTATAGCTCTGTCAGAAAAAGTATTCAAGTTGCCATCTGTACAGTTCCCCCCTCTCCTGTCACCTTTTTTCCTTTTTTCTGTGAGTCCCAGACGCAGTAATTTCAAATACATAATAAACAAAGAGAAATCACTGAGTAAGAAAAAAAAACATTTATTCTCCAAGCTTCAGGGGTGTTTTTTTATTTTTGGTATAATATCACAGTAAGCCTGTTGTCATTCTCTAAAATATTGCTAATATTAAATGACAGTACAAAAAGTAGCATGGGATAAAACTGACAAAATGAGCTTAGATTTAGAGAAATTAGTGCAGGAAAAGGCTTCCTAGTAAGTGGCATGACACTGGCTTCCCTGGACCTCGAACGGAAACAGCGAATAGACTGAGAAAGGAATTTTTTACAGTCTAATTTATGTAGGAGTATCAACACATCAGGAAGCTCATTGCTTCCCTGCACAATACTGAGCTGCCACAAATGAGTTTCCAGTGGCCAGTTCCAAAGAGTCTTAGGCACCTGCTGACATTGTTAACACTTGGATTGGGAATTATTGAAGTTTTACTCAAATCCATGCAGATCTTCTTTTTTGTTTTTAACCCAAAGTCAAAGTAAATAAATTATCAGAGGTACTGTCAGTAGGATCCAGGTCACAGAAGGGCAACAAGACCCAAAAGGGATGCAGACATTTTTTTCCCCCAGGCTTAGTGGTAGAAAAGCATTTGCTGTTGTTTAAGCCCCGTCCTTGTCCAAAGCCACCTGTCCTCCTGTTACCATAGGCAACCTGGAGCCCCATCTCCATAAACAGCCTGGCCCTTGCCTCTATATGTGTATACTTCCTGTCCACAAGGTCTCACCCCATCCCTTTGGCCACTCAGAGTGACCTGCCTGGACACAACATCTGCTGGGAAGAAGGGAGCTCTTTTAAAGTAGGACCCAGTAATGTGGATCTGGGTCTGATGCAACTGGTGCAGTTACCAGTAGCATTTTATTCCAGGAGAAACTTGTGAAGTGGGGCTCCAACAGAGGTGGCTTTGAAATGAGTCAAGGATGCCACCCTTATTGACTGTCATGGAGCCCTTTAAGCAAAATGGCTGCCTTGTAATCAGGATTTAGGGATCAGCTGTGGGATCACCAGCCTACTGCCACTTTGTGTGCTGTGCCTTGTAATCAAAGAGCAGACGAGAACTTTTGCCTGACCTCCTCTGGTTCCTGAGCAGCACAGTTTCGAAAAACTCATGGAATGTTAAGCACTGTATATTTGAAGAAATCGATATGGAAACCTATGGAAAAATAGAGTTGAGAAGGACTGGGATGTTCAAGAAAAAAAAAAAAGAAAATACTGTCAGTATGGATGACAAGAAAAGATGGAATGATAAATATACAGAATATATAAGAAAAAACCCACAATATAATATTTCATTGTCTAACCTCCAGGCAGTGAATTAAACCGAGATGTAAAATGTTGAAAAAACAATTTAATTTATATAAAAAGGAATGAGCAACAGCATCCTATTTGTATCTATTTTGTATGTGGATATTTTCTGGTGGTACTTTTGTCCCTGGCTTAAAAGGTTTTTAAAAGTCATTTGTGGGTTGGGATGGGCTGATAATTTGGCTTGGCATTTGGCATACTCCATTACTGTTGTGACACATTGCTGTATCCTGAAGGTTGTCTGGGAAGAGCTGTGATGTTAGGTCTTTTTCCTTCCTATATTAAAAATCACATTATTAAATCATTTCCCAGATCTTTTGCCAATTAATTCCATGCTTTCCTATGTATCAGTGACTACATTCAATTTTCCTTTTTATGTCTGTTTCAGTATATGTACATAGCATCACTGTGCTGATTCAGGAGATGAGCTATATGGTTTGCTCTTATTTAAAAATACTTTTACATAAATTTTTAATATGAACAAAATGCGGACGTATAAGCAAATTCTGGACAAGATAATGAAAAAGAAATCCTTCAGGGCAGCAAAAAAGAAATACTTGCATAATGAAATACAGAAGGCAAAATGAGTGAAGAAGTAAACCACAATACCTAAGGGTTGTAATAGCCTGCTAAATCTGATTTCCTAAAATGAAATAAGGGTGGTGAGAAAGACAACCTAAAAGCACAGAGATAATAAAAGTTTGAGCTTCTCAAATAGGAACAGTATGCATTTAGCTCTTAGAAAAAATGTTTATATAGATGCTTTAATAGCAAATAAGATTCAACAATATCTTGTAAAAGTTTTCATCAGGTTACAGCCTTCAAAACTAACTACAGCTTTTTTAGTGGCAACTGGCAGAAAAGCTCTCTTCCAACACACCCATAAAGAGCCAAGAACTCTATATACAAAGTAAAAACTGATACTAAAAATAACAGCTAGACTTGTTCTCCTGATATTTTGATGCCTAGCAATGGTGACTTACATGGGAAAAAAAAAAAAAATGTTGGCGTATATGAATGGAAATGGACCCAATAAATGGGTCATTTCCAAGACAGATCTTTAACATTAAGGTAGAAGTCTTGCTGTGCAAGCATTCACCTACATGAATATTTATACACCAATTTTCTGTGGTCGATATCTATGAATTTAATAGTACTTTTATTATCTAGTATGGAAAGAACTGTAGGATTTTGTCATGTAATATCAGTGCACAGCACATAGGCTTGGTGACTTCCCAACACAGACCTGTGCTCAGATTGTGTTGAGTGCAAAGGGTAATAGTGAATGGGGTGACATCAGACTGGTGACCTGTGACTAGTGGGGTTCTGTAGGGCTTCAGCCTCATACCTGTGCTCTTCAACATCCTCATAAATGATTTGGAAACAAGTCTGGGAAGGATACTAAGGAAGTTCGCAGATGATACAAAACTGGGAGAAGCTGTTGACTCTCTCCAAACAAGGAGGCGCTGCAGAGACCTCAACAAATCAGTGCTGGGCAATCACCAACCATGGGAAATTCAACAGGAAGAAAATGCCGAATTTGCACCTGGGATGTGAGAACCCTGGATGTACAGACAGACTGGGAAAAGAAATGCTAAAAACAGTGCTGAAGAAAGGGACCTGGGGTTCCTGGTCTAAGGCAAGTTGAACATGAGTCAACAGTGCCCTGGCAGCCAGGAGGGACAACCCTGTCCTGGGGGCCATCAGGCACAGCATGGCCACCCAGGAAAGGAAGGGGATTGTTTCATTCTCCTCTGCACTAGGGTGGCCTCACCTCGAGTCCTGGAGGCAGTTTCAGGTGCCACAATATAAAAAACACATTAATTAAGCACCACAGTTAGTATGAATATTACATAAATGCATTTGCTAAATTATTTGCTCATCCTTTGCTTTTAAGCATCACAGTTATAATTTTAAAGAAGCATCCATAAATGTAGAAATTTGAGAATGTCTGAAGACTTCTGAAAAATATTTGGGGATTTTTTAATAAAGAATCTTAAGATTGTATTAGGACTTCACATTATCTTTTTATCATCAGATCCAGTCACAATGTTATATAAAATTGCATATTTTCTACTTTGAGAGATTCACTAATCTGTGTTTCCTGAAAGTAGTATTTTTTTAGTAGGGATGCAGTTTAATTGCTTTTTTCTAAGACTGTTTCCTTTCCTTTAACCAGAGAGATTTTTGTTTCCCATATGGCTCATAGGATTTAACCTAACTTAAAATTTCATAATCCTTTAATTTTCCTCTCCTGGATAAACAGAAAATATTTATTTCAGAAAACAATAGTAAATTAAGTAATTATAAGAATTTTCTTGTGGCTTTATGAGAAGATGTCTTCCCTCATCTCTTCAGTTGCATTTACCACAGCAACTAATGTGAAAATAGGCTCAAATTTATACAGAAAAATAATTGACACTGAGGACCAATATCCACACTGTATGGAGGGCAGAGGGTGTGTAAAACTGACCCTGGTGAGTACCTGTGGCCTGAATGTTCATTTGTGAATGCAGTGTACCAGGGGTGCTCCTGATGCATATCTGTGGTTTATCATCATTGAAGATAAATACATCTCATGAATTCCAAGATCACTCAGTTTTAAAATCAACATCATGTGAGAGTGAATCAGGAAGGCCACAGCAAAAGATGTCTCCGATCCAAACCAGAATGCTAATGCAAATGCACTCAGAGTGGAAGGAATAAAAGCACTATGTCTTTCAGACAAGAGCAAGGTGAGTAGGAGTGTTTTCCAGCATTTTTCTGCTGAGGGATGTCTCTACTTACTGGAAGGATCACCTTTAAAGGAAAACATTTATGTTCATCTCACTGTCATAAAGCCAGAATCAAAGATGCCTGTAAGTGAAATGCTCCATATACCACTCCTCTCAAAAGTGGTGAGTTTTAATTAATTAAATGTAGCAGCTATTTTTGACATAGGGATTTATCTGCTTCTTAGCAGGGTGTCTTCTTTGGCCACTCAGAGCATCCCTTTGCTTATCCTGTCCTAATGCATCAAAAGGCGCCACAGACATATTGCAACAAAGCCTTCTATTATATATGATCACAGTTTAAATTTCACAAAGTAATACATTTTTTATGTAATTATCTCCTCTACTTATCCTAGCATTGTAGACCTTTCCTTCATCTCAGTTTTGATGATACTGTATTTCATCTAACACTTGAATAAGACTTATGCCAATATATGCTTTCTCTCAGCCTTATAACGTTTTGAGACTCCTATATGCCATTAAGCCTTATACTAAATGTGATGTCTCAGCTTTATCTCCGTCACCCTGCAATTTCTTTAATAGCTGTATTACACTTCTGTTCCACCAAGGAACAAGAATTTTTATTACCTTTCAAGTAAATGGATTAAAGATATTTTTATTAGCTTCTCTCACAGCAGCATTCACCTCATTAATATTAAAAAATAAGTCAGTATCATCATTTGTGTATATCTTTTTCAGTAGCCTGTGAACCTCCAGATTCAGTCCTAGGTGAAAATATATGAAGTTTTATTTTAGTGAACAAGTTGAGTTTTTCTTCTCAAACTCTCTTTTGAATAACTTTTCTAATGGAGGGAAGGGGAAATCCAGCAGAAATATTTGATTAATGGTTCTGCCCATCAGTCTGGCTTTCATGTATTTTGTCCTTGCATTTAAAAGAAGAATGAAGTATGACATAAGGCAATGAAATAGCATGCTGTTAAGTTGCTGCTTATATTCAGAGTAATTTTTATTCCTCTGCTTCAATCATAAGACATACAGCCCAAAGAATATCATAACATGCTCTACTACTCAAAATCGCCTGCCAGAAAATTGCTGCAAAATTCTGGACCCTGGCCATATTCTTTTGTGCACAAAGTCAGCCCTGAAAAAACAGTACAGATGGATGGAAATAAGGGTACTATAAACCCTTTGTCTCTACAACCCAGATCATCAATAGTCACAATCTGGTGACTCCTTATATTATTGTCAATGCAGTTTGTGCTAGCACTTTATTTGACACAATCCCATTAGAAATTACAGTGATAGTAACAAAAGAAGGAAAGTAATGGAAAGACTGGACACTTTTTCTTGATGCAGCTGGATTGAATAAAGAAGAATTTCCTAGGCTGGCTTCACAGCAGTTACATGAGTGTTAATTAAGACCAAATAGTTTGGAGGAAAGAGCTGATATTGCTCCATGTGATCAGAAAGATTCCTTTCCAAAATCCAAATTTTACTTGAAAAAAAAATTAACCTCCCTTTATTCAAAACAGTTAGATAATTAACAAAACAGAACTTTTTATTTTTATTGTTTGTGAATGAATTTTTCTCTTCACCTTCTAATGTGCATTAATGAAGAAAAATTGCAAGGGAGACAAACTCTGAAGACTAGCTTATACAATGTTTTTCATTACATATATACACACCCTTGAATTATTATATAATTCATAAGCAAAAATAGATCTAAAGAAATAATTAACATAAAATATTTCCTCCTAATAATTACAACTTAAGCAACGTCCAACAAACTATTAAACAAAAATAGGCCTTTTTTTCAATCATTAGAATTAAGATATCTCACCTTATTGCTATCAAGAATCAGAGCTACAAGTTTAACTGTAGTTCTCAAATTGAGGAAGCATCCATGAAGGCATGTAGCACACACACAGGAAAAAGTCATTAAAGTTTTGAACAAATTCAGAGTAAAATCAAGAAGTTTGATTCAAAAAGTTTTTAAGGTAAGTGATGTAGTTTTTGATTCTCTTTACCAAAGTTTTATAGCAGGTTTTCTCAGGTAAGCTCATGCAGACATCCTTGTCCCACATGAGAGTCAGGCTGTGCTCCAGTGAAGATATTCCATCAGTGATCCCATTAATAAGGGCACAGTGACACATGTAAATACAGACTGACATCACCTCTGCACAGAAGTTACCAACACAATTATTTTAAATCAGAAACATAAAGGCACAGAGAGGGTTTTATATTCATCCAAGCTCAGGGTAAGTGTGGAAGAGTGTGTTCCTGAATATGAGACCATCCTCTCTCTCTGATGTCCAGCAGAAGAGCAGAGTGTGCTGCTCAACACCTGAACATTAGTGTAGTATTCCCCAGGGCTTTTTTGAACTTGAGAAATACTTGTCATATGCATGTGTCTTCTTCATGATTTTCATCAAGAAAGAAACAATTTAACATGATTAAATTGCAAATATTTTTTAAAAAGTTGCAGCTACATTCAGTGTAAAGCTAATTTTACATTAAGCGAATCACTATTCTCTCCTCAGACTTTTTGTGTCTGTTACAATAAAATTTTACTTTATAAAGTGATAGAAAATATTGAAGTAAATGCAAAAATCATGCTATTAAAATTGTGCATTTCTTTGTTACTCTGTAAAATATTCCCTATATAAAACAGAAAACTGTTTGTGCCAATAAGAACTGTAAAGAAACCATTGTTTTCTAAAACCATCTTTTAAAATGATCATTAAGCCATATTTTCAATGTCTTATAAATAATACAGAAATATGTTTGTTAATAATTTATACAGAGACTTGACAGTTTCCCCCAAGCAAATCAGTCATTGTTGCTACCAAAACATTGTAACCCAGAATGAACAGCATTGTTTTTTCTGTGTTTAGGGAGAAAGGAATAGGTGATGTTCATCCCAATTATACTGGTAAGAACAGAGGAAAACCAAAGGCTGTTTTTCAGTATTTGTGTACACACGCGAAAGAAGGAATAATGGCACTGTAAAAAGTTTGTCTGTGACCAAAACCTATTTGTTCTACTGTATTTTCATTATCCACCTGTATTAATGTGACTGCATCATCACTCAAAAACCAGTTATATGTTTTACAGATTTATATTAATTTCCAGTTTCTGTTGCACATATTTATTTAAAAACAGAACAAAAAACATGAAGCAATTTTAAAATAACTGTGTACTTCTACAAAAAGAGATAACATGATCCATCAGTGGTGGTAGATTCAGCACTTGGAAGCCTTTTCTAGTTTTACAACTTTGTCCTTTCACACACTGGCCCAATTCAGGAATATAACTCCTTGTGTCAAATTCATTCTTAAGTTCACATAATATTCATGTCATTTATAAAGAACAAAGACTGAGTACTGAAATGACAGTTTAAACAATCTGTTCCTTAGCCAAATCAAATGCGTCAAGAGAAATTTGTCAAAACCAAAATTATTACCACTGTCCTTTAAGCAGCTCTTATCCTTTCTTCCTTTTTGTTTCTCATGTCAATGGTGTTAGGTACCATATCCCAAAGGTTTTTCCGTGTTTATTTTAGCTTTCTCTTTAATACAAGTGCACAAAGAAACTCTGTACAAAAAAGTAGTCAGTTAAAGAAAACGCTTCTTTTTGGTGTATATGCAGACTCTGCTAGGGGGTCATTATCGATCATCAACAAAATTCTGTGGTTTTGAGAACTGGTACAGCAATTACTCAGATGTGAAGCTGCAATAAATAAGAAAATAAGAATGAAGAAAACCCTGAGATACACTATATTAAGAAATCCCCTCTCAGCCCTAGAAAGGTCACATCTGGAGTCCTGTGTCCAGCTCTGAGCTCCTCAGTATGAGAGAGACATGGAGCTCCTGGAGCCAGTCCAGGGGAGAGCAATAGGGATGATGAGAGGGCTAGAGCATTTCTCTTATAAGGATAACCTGAGGAAGCTGTGCCTGTTCAGCCTTGAGAAAAAGACTGAGAAGGGCCCTCAACAATGTGTATTAATATCTAAAGCTTGGGGTGCCAAGAGGATGGATCCAGGCTCTTTGTGGTCTAGGACATGATGCAGTGAACAGGAACTGATGCACAGGAAGTTCCTCCTGAATATGAGGAAGAGCTTCTTTACTGTGTGGGTGACTGGGTAAAAGGTTGCCCAGAGAGGTTGTGGAATGTCCTGCACTGGAGATATTCAAGAACCATCTGGACTCAATCCTGTGCCATGTGCTCTAGGATGACTCCACCTGAGCAGGGAGGTTGGACCAGAAGTCACACTGTGGTCCCTTCCAACCTGATTGTTTCTGTGATTTCTGTAACTTATGATCTTTTCTTGCAAGGCATGAAGGTTTGACAAACATGTTTTTAACAGGTAAAGATAAAAAAGAAATGAATATATTTGCTTACATCCTGTGTATGCAATTTTATTAAAAATAATAGTATAGATATGTATGCAAGACAGTATAACTCAAAACTCCTGAGTATTCCTAAATCCAGAAGCTATAATTACTTTAGATATTAATTTGTCATTAACTGTCTCTTAATTTGCATTTTACTACTCAGAAGTGGGTCTTGCTAGTGTTGAGGTCTGCTGGTACAGCACTGTAATGAGGGGTCCAGGTTTTGATTCTGGGATCTGTTTATTTGTAGCTGGGAATGGATCAAAGGATAAAGAAACAAGTGTAAACAGAGGATACTTGCAGCTAGGTAAACACCAATATCTTTAAAAATAATCTAATTTTAACTCTGTGTGATCCCCATTTTGATTACTTTCTGGAATGATTCTAGTGAAGAAAGCTTACTGAGAGAAATCTCATGAAATATTTTTGTAAGACAAATTTCAAAGTCAAAACAGACATATCTGCCAGGAAGATAATCCCTGGATTTACATTTAGCCTATTATGATCAGATTTCTAATCTAAGTCACTCATACTTCACAATATGATCATTAAAATTAAAATTAGCAAGCAATCCAGAAGTCTGCAATGAAGTTTTCAAATAACACAAACATTTCTTTTCTGTGTGTTTTTCCTCTCACATGTTTTATCCCATCTATGATGGTTATTAAGTTGGGAGAAACACAGACTCTTTAATTTAAAGCTCTTTCATTTCAAAATTAACAAAACTAAGAAGCATGCTTTAGTGTGCTTACATAATGGATTTAGTATATTTTCATATAAATTAATAAGGTATTTTGTTATTTAATCTATTTATGCCTCTCCTCAAGCAAAAAAATAAATCTTATATAACCCATTTGCCTTCACCTTCAAATTGTTGGCCACCAAATATACCATGAAATGATTTTTTTATAAGTGTAAGAGAAATACTTGAATGCACAGATGATGAATATCAGATAACAGATCAAACGGACAAATACTATAATGACATTTGGTAGAATAAAACTATCACCAAAATTTACAATAAAGGGTCTGAGCCTTTCTGAACAAGTACTAGCTGCTTAGAAGCAGGTTACACCTGGTAACTTGAGCAGACTTGTGAAAAATGGTGAGGGTAAAGAAAGCCAGCTAACTACAGGATTTTGGAAGGAGAAAAAAGGGAAACAGCTAAGTACATTTGACAAATATTGCTTTCTCATTGCTATGTTGTTTTAATATGTTTTAAATTTTTAGCACTTGATCTAAAAATAAAGTTGTGTTCTTATATGGAATACAGAAGAGACAAATATTAACAAGAAAAGTAAAACTAACTTCTAAATGTTGAAAGCAGTAAGAAAATTTTTTACAGTACAAAAGGGACAGAAATACTTATGTCAGAACATGGGTGGCCCTTGAGAAATTCTGTCTTGAATTAAAAACTTGCTGATAAAGGATCCTCAATTGTTTTTACAGTGAGAACTGTAATAAATCACAAGGATCAGAATATGATTGGCAAAATCTCCCAAAAGACGAAACACCTGAAATATTGACTTCATATGAAATTCTTCTCCAAACTGCCAAATGCTGTCCTACCCTAAGACAGATGATGGGTTGTCAATTATTAGAAAATATTCTAGGGAGCTTTATAAGATGCCAAGCCATCAAGTCAACTGTTTGTACTAAGCGCATCAGTAAGAATAGTCTGGAAACACTAGAATTATGGAGATAATAATGTTTGCTGACTGCTGAATTCAAGGTAAAAAAGATGTTACCCAAACATGACCAATTTGTAAAAGAATCTCATAATATGGAAAATCCTGTAATAAAATGGCAAATCATTTCAGCATAGATGGATGTGAAATGCCATACCTTCAAAATGAGAACCCTAATTTTACATAACAGAAGATTGCCTCTGAGCTGGAGAACACCAATCGTACAGAAAAACTTGGGCAGAATGTGAACAAATGTCAGAAATCAACCTGGAAGGAATAGAGGACAAAAGAGAAAACAATGCTATCCTTCATAGGATCATAGAATGATTTTGACTGGAAGGGACCTCAAAGATCATCTAGTTCCAAACCCCCTGCTGTAGGCAGGAACACCTTTTACTTGACCAGGTTCTCAGATCTCCATCCAACCTGGGCTTGACATAGCTGTGTATCACTTTCATCATGAAAAGCTCTTGCACTTTTGGTGCTTCCCACTCAGAAAGAGCATATGAAAACTCAGACATTCTCAAAGAATGTAATAATGGTAGCCACAGGGATGGAACAGCTGATGTTTGTGCAATGGATACGCTAGACTGCTGCCATGTAAAGAAATAAAGGATAGCTCAGGTAGGAAGAGACAGCAGTCTAGAAAATTGTGAGAATTCTAGGTGACTTTTTCTGCCACATCTAATAACAATGCCAGAGGTCATTACATGAATCCAAGTAATATTCAAAACACACTGAAAGATGTGATTCCTCACAGACAATCTAATAAAGCCATGAAACTCCCTACCAAGTGTTAATCTGAACTCTGAAAACTGTAAAAGCAATTTGATGAAACCCTATAATAAATAAAAAAAAAATAAAAAATCAAGGACTAATTACATACATATAGCAGTTCTGGTTCAAGAAATTACTAAGATTAAAAAAAAGGGTGTCTAGAAGAGTGTTATAATTTTTTTGTGCTAGTGCTTTTTCCTAAGTATCTGTTTCACTCTTGAAAATAGGATTGAGGGCTTCTGCACATCTGGTCTGAACTGATATGATTGGTCTTATGTGCTTATGACCCAGTAAATGTATTATATGTAACCACCTTTTCACACTTATTTATTGCAAGAATTTCTATATACAATATTACAGTCTGTAATAAATCCTATTCTTTCTTTTTAACCTCTAGTTCATTCAGTAAGATGAATGGATGTCTTAAACTTTAAAAAGAAAAAGTATATGATCGTGCAGTTTATCCCATATTTTGCCCTAATTCTGCATCTTTTGAGTAGGCTGGGTATTATTCTCTTCAGAGCAAAAGATTAGTCTGTAGCAAAAAAGGCCTGTTATTTGGAAGGGTACTTCTGTCAGGCAACTGGGGTCTTGTAGATGTCAAACTACACTACTGTGGTGCCCAGTCTGACACCATGAGCACCAATCTTCAGCTCATCAGTTTTCTAATTGTGTCAGATAATTAATTATAAGAGTTGATGCTGTTCATAGACAGTTGACAGCATATGAGAAGAGCAGGACTACTTGCACTCATCTGTTTAGATGTAACACCTTGGTAAATTACAATGATGTAAAATAATGCTGTGGTTTAACCCAATTAGACAACTGTGCCCCACAGCCACTCACTCATTTGTCCCCAGTGGGATGGAGAAGAGTATTGGAAGAGTAAAAGTGAGAAAAGTCATGGGTTGAAATAGAGAGAACTTAACAGCAAAATCAAAAGCCACATGCACAAGAAAAATAAACAAGGAATTAATTAATTGCTTCCCATGGGCAGGCAGACGCTCAGTGATCCCAGGAAAGCAGGGCCCCATCACACATAACAGTGTCTTGAAAGACAAATGCCATCTCCCCACTCATGTTCTCCCCTTCCTTATTCTTCTCCCAGTTTTGAACCCTAAGCATGATGTTGTATGGTACAGTACTCCCTTTGGGCAGTTGGGATCAGCTGTTCCAGCTCTGTCCCCTCACAACTTCTACCCAAGGAGAAAAGGCCTTGACTCTGTCTAAACATTTCTCAGCAATGACAAAACCATCCCTCTATTGAGAGATGCACTGTTTCCAGCACAAATCCCAAACACAGCACCATGCCAGGCAGCTACTATCACAAAAATTACTTCTGCCCCAGCAAAAACCAGCACAAGTAAAAATATATTGTAGTAAGAAAATATTCAAGACTCCTTAATTTTAAAAACTGAATTTAAACTATTAACTTATCAGCAAAAATGTTAATGGGCTTTAATAAGTCTAGAAGAAATAGAAGTGACAGAATTTTCTGTGTGCTGGAAAAAAGGAAAATAACCCTAGTATTTAAACTGTTTCTAAACTAATAGAGATAGCATTTATCAACTGTAGTCAATTGACTTCACTGGGATGTGCCAATGAAAAATGGGAGTATTACTAATGGTAAACCAGGTCTTTAATATTTATATCAATAGCATTACCTCAATCAGAGGGTTTTTATTCTGCCATTTCTTCCCATTAATCATCTCAAAGATTCATAGGGTTCTGTTCCACATATGTTCTAGAAGCCCTTTCTATTTATATTTGTATGGCCATCAGTTAGAGGATGTGGTTTTGAAAATGTTCAAAAGCTGCTGCTTTTTTTTTTTTTTTTTTTTTGAAAACAAAGAAATTTCAAACATTTCTATAAATTCTGAGAATAATAAAGGATTTCATGTCTATAGGCAAGTTTCTTTTTATGGAGGACAGCACATGCTGGAACCCAAAACAATGAGGAAGGTAATAAAATAGCTCCACAGCAGCTAAGACTTACCCCACCTACATCATGTTGAATTTGTACGTATTAAAATGCTGAGTGAAACCATTTTCCTCAGAATAAATTGCTAGTAAAATACAATTACTTTGACAGACTGACAGCAGCAAACACCTAACATTTGATTAAAAATTACACAATTATCTATTTTTTCAATTTCAATTTTCTACTTTTGTTAGATAAATGAAGGTTTGTACCTTATTAATAATTCTCATGATGATCTTTTTGTAACATTTTTAGAAGCAAGCTATTTTGCATGGTATTCCAAAGTGCTATCTACTCCATTTGGAAAAAGTGACAAAGATGTGATGGATCCTAACACTTGTCAATATAACAATACAATTTCAGGTAAAAAGAACTCTTTCCACATGACGTATTCTCATACTACTGAATTAATTTGCACAAAAGATGTGCAAAAACAGAAATAGGTAGGAATTCACTGGACAATGGCAACTGAGGATAAGGAAAATATTTGTGGACAAGTAAATCCCAGTAATATATCCAAACCCATGTAAGTTATAGAATCTAAGAGTGGTTTGCATTGGAAGGACCTTAAACATCTAGACATCTTCCACTAGACCAGGTTGCTCAAAGTCCAGTCCAACTGAATGTTGAACATTTCCAGGGATGGGACACCCATGTATCTGGGAAACCTGTTCTGGTGCCCCCACCACTCTCACTCTCCCTGTAAAAAATAGGTGTCAAGATAGGAGTTATACTTATTTTAATAATTCTTGTGGAGTTCTGTAGTTTTCACAAATGAAAAACAAAAAAAAAAAAAAAAAAGAGGGAGAGCTCTAAAAAAACTCTATCAGGTTTTCTAATTTAAAATTGAATGTGTCATGGGGTTAAGCTCCTTATTAGAATACCAAAGTTATATTTTCAGAATATTAGTTTCCACAACAGCATGTGAAGCACAGTAACAAATGGAATCCTTTTGCTTAGGAATCTCTCCTTATAATGACCAGATGTTCAAAATGACAAAATGTAATGTTTTTATTTGCTCATAATAGCATTACTTTCAAAGAGTATGAATACTGCTTTCTATAATGTTTTTCTGTGATGGACAATTCCTACATGGACTTAAATTTATATTTTACTTAATATTATCTGCGGTTCTGTTCCCCTAGTGACAGCTCAAATTTATTTATCCCATTTGATCCATACAACAGTTATATGGTAACCCAGTCCCTCCTGCACTGTTTCTATAATGAGCTAATAACTTCCTTCTCATTAAAAGTCAGTTTTACTCCTTTCCCTCATATGTCACTCTTCAGGTCCCACTTATTCTCAATCCTTGTTTTCAGCAACATGATCAGTTACATCTGGGTATTGATCTTGAAGGTTGTTCAGTTTACAATCTAATTAACTATTAAGTGAGGAATTTTTCATTGCAAGCTAGAATACATGAATGCTAATGTTTTCTTAATTTAATACTCCTCCTCACATAAGTCTGGCATACGACCAAGTTAGTAGTTTAAGGAAGGAAAACCTGCGAAAATATGTTATCTTTCTTTCATCAGCTATTTCACCAATGAATAGGAGATCAATCTTAAAACATCTCTGATCTGGGGTTATATTCATGTTGTAAGGAGCTAGCAAAGATCAGAAGAAAAGGCATAATATACATATTTCCTTTTCTTCAATTGAATTATGTAAAAGGTTAATTTTGTAATGACTGGTCTGAATGATATTGTACAAGGAATGTAAGCATAAAGGATGGAATTTTGATTCTGTTAGGGAATGAGGGAAGTTTGCCTTAGTTCTAGTCAAGCTAGGACCTAACCATACAACCTATCAAATGATACAAACTACAATATATGTCAGATTTATTTTCTTCTTTCTCTGCTTTATTTTTATTTCTGTCATTATTTCTCCTTATGTAGGCTTATACATACCTATACATGTATACCTATTACATATTTATGCATGCATATGTTAATACAAGTGTATATATACTTACATATATATTTGTGTATAAATTATGTGCATAAGACACATCCATCTGTTCTCAAGCTTTTTTCATTTGTTCTGTATTGAATGTTGTGGGCTTTTCTTCAAATATTGACATTCACATAACTTGAATTCATAAATACAATCTTAGTTTCTATATGGAGTAGGTTTATAAATCTTAATGAAACCATGATCTTCAGGTTTGTTTTTTTTGAAAGCACAGTCTAGTGAGGAACAGAGGCACAGTCTGGTTTTGTGTGTTCTTTACAATAACAATATGATTATATTTTTGCCAGTGAATTTTGTCATAGAACCAATAGATCTATGATAACTTTAAGCATTAATAAATCTATTTAACAACTATTTATATGTGAATAAATTTACAAAATAAAATTGGAATTTATGGATTCAACAGGCCAAAAGAAATATCACTAAAAGCTTTTAAATTTGTTTAATTTCTTTCAATCAGTACTCAAACCTTCTTATAACACTGCTAATTATGACAGCTTGCCTCTGAAAATAGTCCAGGATTTTTAGCATCTTCCAAATAAATAACCCAGAAATTCTGTATGCAACAATTGATAAAGTAGGCCATCAGCTGTTACTGGGGAATCCTATATTTACAGGTGCAAAAGTAAACACAGTTTACTTTTAAAGTCAGTGTTCTCCTCATCAACAATGATTGATCATGCAAGCATCTACTCAGGTTTATTCAGTTCTCCTACTCTCCTTATTTCCTTATGTCCAAGAGGTCAAGACCAAAATACTCTGAATACAAACTAGGTTGTTACATATATATTTTCCTCAAAATATCTCAAAAATGTTGTGCTAATAAGCTATTAATTTTTATTTGCATTTTAATTTTTTTCTCAGATGTTTATTTGAGTTGGTCTTCTCTTGTACATTGCTCTTATGAAAGAGGGCCTATTATCAAAGACTTCGTGAGAAATTCAGTTTAATTTCTGCAATCTAGTGCAAAGGATGTTGACCAATTCTTGATTGTAAATTGTGTATCACTCTTAGGGTGTGACTACCTAAACATGGGAGAATTTAAACAGTAATAGCTTTTCCTGTATTTTTTTTGATACTTGGCTTCTGATCTCAATACAGAATGAGCTGTTTTATCTGGTCATACCAAATATGGAGACATTATATCTGGTCATACAAAATATGATAAGCTATTTAAAGTAATAAATATTTCAACTAGCTTCATTGAACCAAAACTGATCAATTTTTGTTTCATAATTCAGTAAACATCCATTAAGTTTAAACAATTTACAGAAGACAGCAGAATAAAAATATGTCATAGTTTTCATTTACAATAATAAAGATGGGTTGCATTCTTTAAATAATGCATAATTCATGTTGGTGTCTAGTTTTTTAAGGATTTTTTGAAAATATTTCTGTTTAACATTCCATTTTTGAATTAAACATTTAAAACCAAGTAACATGAACGTATATTCAGAAAAAAAGATCTTCAGCTATCCTTACCACAAGAATTACAGAAAAGACTATTCAATAAAAGTTATTAAACTTGGTCCACAGGAATCCAAACTTTTATTTTAGCAATTCTATCGTTACCTAATTCATAGTGTTGTAAAAATTTTGTCAATCATTCCTTTAAAAGATTTAGTTAAGCACATGCTCTGATCCTCACTGTTACATGTCTAGGTTCTTTTCCACAAAACTTCAAATTTACTCAAGTACACTCTGTGTCCTTACCCTTACTCTACCTAAAAAAAAGAAAAAAAATCACAATAAAACAAACAAAACCAACAGGAATGCTGTTCAGCTGATTGAAATGATGAGAAGGTTTACTCAAGCACAATTTAACATTACAGTCTTAGCACCAAGAGCTCTATACAAAGGACTACAACAAATGAGACAAAAAGATTAATCTGATTTTTAATGAACAAACCTAGTAACATTGCTTGCACAAGCACATTGGGCACATCCTTCCATTACAATCTTTTTTCACCTGGAAATCTTCCTAAATATTCTAAAGCTGTTGAAATATTTGAGGTTTGACAGCTTACCTTCACAGGTGAATAAGTTAAAATAACATCTCTATGACATCTCTATGACATCTTACCCTTCACAGGTGAATAAGTTAAAAAATAACTGGGCCCAGCACTGAAGGCTGGGGGAGACCACTAATGACAGGCCTCCAACCAGACTCTGGCACTGATCACAACACTCTGAGATCTGCCATTCAGCTGGTTCCCGATCCACTTCACTGCCCACTCTGAGCTTGTCTATGAGGATATTATGGGAGAGAGTGTCAAAAGCCTTGCTGAAATCAAGGCAGACAATATCCACTCTTCTTCCCTCATCCATCCAGCCACTGTCCCATCATAGAAGGAAGGCAATTAGTTAAGCACAATTTCCCTCGTGTATTCATCAGCTTTCAGCTACTTCTATATAAAAATCAAAGAAGGTGTACAAAAAGAAGAAATGTTCTACACGTATTTCTAAAGATTTTTTTTAAAATAGAACATGACATGTTTAAATGAAAAGTGAGAAATCTTGAGTTATAGTAGATGAAGGTGTTCTAGCATCACTTTAACATGGTCCCAGATAAAATTGTGCTAGAAGAAACTGATAAAAAAAATCCCTGGTTGAACATTATATTAAAAGTGCTTCCAAGAAATTACTTGAGGGAATCTGGTTGTATTGCTTTTCCTTTTGATAAAATTTGATAAGGTCATTTGGTGCCAAATTACCTATTACTCCTAAGCAAGATTAAAGTTTTTTTACACAGAGTGTCAGGTGAGGGATGAAAAGCTCTTTGAAGGGGTTCCTAAAAACTCTCTTCATGAATATTTGGAAAATCACTCTATAACTCAGGTTTTCTTTGCTGCTCTAGGGAGGTTATTTCCTCTACCTAAAGTAGCCTTCACTGCAACAGTGCTAACACAGCAGTGTATACTTGTACTGAAATAGGCCCTGTCTGTATTGAGGATTTACAGGATTAAACTGATCCACTGGAAAACTTTGTCCTAGCAAAATACTTCTCCATTAAGATTAGAGTTGAGCAGTATTTAACGAAAATAATAAAATTTAAAGAAAAATGCAGATCCTGGAATTGCTGATTTTGAAAATAGATACAAGGCTTGTTTAAAATTCTATCTGGGCCAAAACTGGCAGATTATTATTAAAATATTATTTTCCTTTTCTTCAAGAGCCAAAAGAGTTCTACTGGATGACATTCCTTCTTCTTTTCCATATACTTTCAAATATCCATCCTACCAAGAGCAATTTGTATTTGTGAGTGAAATGAAAGTTATTATTTAATGGGAATCACAAATTTCAGCATCCTAGTCCTACAAAAAAAAAAAAAAAAAAAAAAAAAAAAAAAAAAAAAAAAAAAAAAAAAAAAAAAAAGTTTATCTATTTCTCTATTGGTCCTGAATCCCAATAAATAAAAAATTATTTCACATTATGGGACAGGATTTTCAACAATTTTCAGTGAATACAGTACTGTTCTGTGCTGATCAATGACTTGCCTGTAGTGACAGGGGGATCCAAACAACTGATTATATTGGGGCCTGAGATTAGTCTGACAGGGCACAAGGAATAAGAATGTTCTGGTTTTGGCTGGGGTAGAGTTAATATTCTTCAAAGTGGCTTGTATGGGGTTGTGATTTTGATTTGTGCTGAACACAGGGTTGATAATACAGAAATGTTTTTGTTATTGCTGAGCAGGGCTTGCACAGAGCCAAGGCCTTTTCTGCTCTTTGCCCTGCCCTCCTGGCAAAGAAACTGGGGTGCTTGGGAGGCATGAGGAGACACAGCCAGGACAGGTGGCCCAAACAGACCAAAGCAATGCTCTAGGCTCTATCAACATCATGCTCAGTATATAAACGAGGGGGAAGTAGGAGGAATGGGGGGACATTTGGAAAGCTGGTGTTTGTCTTCCCAAGTCTCTGTTATATGTGATGGTGCCCTGCTCTTCTGGAGATGGCTGAACACCTGCCTGCCCAAGGGAAGCTGCGAATAATTCCTTATTTTGCTTTATTGGTGTGCACCTCTTTTGCTTTCCCTCTTAATCTGTCTTTATCTCAACCCACAAGTTTTCTTCCTTTTACCCTTGCTATTCTCTCTCCAATCCTGCTGGTGGGCAGGTGAGTGACCATCTGCATGGGGCTTGGCTGCTGGCTGGGGTTAAGCCATGACAGTCAAAGCAATAGAAAAAGGATAGTGGCCAAGGGAGGGATGTGCTCCTCAGGAGTCAATGTCCCTGTATGAACTTGTGTAGCTTCAAGCTAGCTGTCTAGTCCTACTTTTAATCCTACGATTTTCAACTCTTTTTCTTGTGAGCTCTTTCCTCTTTTTCCTCTTCACTTCTTTCTATCACATACGAAATCTTTGATTAGTGCTTAAAAAAAAAAAGAAAAATTATTCAAAAATCTATGACTTTATAATTTATCACCAAAATAGTTGTACTTCGTTTAAGTTATTGAAGTATCACTCAGAGCAGGGAATGAGAAAGTTTAAGAGGTTTCAGCACTCACAAAAGCAGGATTATAGCAGGATCAAAATCACATTTCCTGTGATGAAAAATCATCATGGGCACTTCACAGGTCCTTTGTATTGCAGTTTAGTTAGCCAGACTCCTCTTACTTCTGATTGACTCACAATATCAAAAGAAAAATGTGTCACTTTAATCCTCATGGAATTGTACTTCTAAGCACGCATCTCTGTTGTCCAGTACTAGTTTTCTACTCTGCTAGCCATAGCCTATCTGTAAGGCTCTTTGCATGATGTATGGGGAAAAATAAATAAACTACATTAACTAAGTTTACTTACAGTAAACTTCTTATGTTGGAATTTTTAATTTTCAATCCATCTCCACTGCTTCTCACAAAAACTTGTACATGGAAGAATATATTTCATTTCTGTAGTAAAAATAAGCTCAATCCAAATGCAGATTTAGATGCTTTGCAGAGACAGAATTATATACATGAAATAATATTTCATGTGTTGAAAACAAAAGAAAAGTCATTAGCTGAGGATATATTAGCTTCTAACTCTTCTCATCATTCCATATAAAAATGAATCACCTATCCTGCTTTTCTGCTACACTCATTACCAAATAGTCTATAAAAAGTGTTCTCTATTAGGTGCAAGTATAACAGTCTTTCAGGACAGGAAAAAATGGTGTTGGACTTTTGAAAGCTGAAGCCAGTTCTGATTCCATAACTGGTGGACTTTCCTGTTTTAATCAAGGTCCATTCTTCAGCAATGTGGTGACTAAAAGGGAGTCAGGTTCAGATTTTCAAATCTGGAGCGGCAGAGATGGGCGCTGTGAGACGTCCTGCACAGTGGTGGGCACACCCCCAGTGTAGAGGTGATGATATCCAGGGTTATTTAGCAATTTACAATGTACAACTTAATTCATTGACTATTCTCACCCAAAATTAAATCCCTTAAGGTACACACTGGACCTCCCCATCATCCTGCACTGCCCACAAAGTGCACTCATGTCCTTGAGTGAAAGCAATCCCAAGCACAATTTTTCTTTGTCTGAGGCAGGAATAACTCAAACTGTTTTTCTCAGCTTATTTTTAATACACATTACAGAAACTTTATCGCCTTCTACAGTACATAGAAATTTTAATTGGGCAAGGGCTCATTCGATCCTCTATTGCTGTCTAACCATGTGGCTTTTGCTAAATGTGTATCTCAATGCTTGAAGGTCCCATTATCCATTATTCTCAGAGTAGTCTTTAATAGTGCAGTGTATTGCTCAATCTTTCTAGAGGCTGGTGCATGATGGGGAATGACATATACTCACTCAATGCTGTGATCTTTGGCTCAAGTGTTTATGAGGTTGTTTCAAAAACTTCAAGGTTTACTCAAGCAACAGAATCCTCTGTTTTTGGATTCAATTCTTTCTGTGTATGTGTAACTATAAGGCTTACTTTTTAAAGTCCAGGATGGTTCCAGGCTGTGGTGTGTGGCACAGGATATTCTTCCAACCCGCTGGTTGTTGCTTTCACCATTGTAAGCACATGGCACTTGAGGTCACAGGTTTGGAGGAATATGATAGAGTCAATCTGCCAGGCCTCCCCATATTCATGTTTCAGCCATTGTCCTTCATACTAGGGAGGCTTTATAGCAGAACATTTTACATTCACAAATATCATGTACCATAGTGTCTGTGGTTAAGTCTGATTAGCTCAATTGGTTAGAGCATAGTGCTAACAACACCAAGGTCATGGCTTTGGTCCCTGTATGGTCCATTGGCTTAACAGTTGGACTTGACAATCCTTGTGGATCCCTTCCAACTTAAAATGTTCTGTGATTCTGTGAAAATCTGCCCCTGGATCACCAGCCCGTGTATGTGTTGTATCTCTTTCTGGATGGCCTGGTGTGTCATGGGCCCCCTGAGCTGGAAATAAGTCACTCATATTTCCAGTCCAGAACTACTTAAGCTACTTCAGTCTTCATAACTTGATCTACCTGCTGGTTGTTTTGATGTTCTTCAGTGGCTCAACTCTTATGTGCATAAGCATCCACATTATGTACCTTCAAAGCCAGGTTCTTCACCCAAGCAGCAATATTTTGCCACAGCTCAAAGGGGTTTAGTTCTGTGCTGCCAGTTGCTCTGCTTCCACTTCCGTAACCACTCCCACAAGGCATTTTCTGACATCCATGAGCCAGGACAAAAACAGAATATTATCCATTTTTCTTGGTCAACAATGTCTAGAGCTAGATGGATGGCTTTCACCTCTGCAAACTGACTTGATTCACTTTCTCCTTCAGCAGTTTCTGTGAGGTGTTGTGGGGGACTCCATAAAATCGCCTTCAACCTCTGATGCTTTCCTTTCCTCTGTCCTTTTCCTACAGCAGGACAAAAAAATGTACTGCTTCTCACTTTCTGGTAATTAATTACACACTGGGGCATCTTCAGCACAGGTCACTGTCCTCTGGTGGCATTCCCAAGTCTTTGCCTCCTGGCCAGACAGACCACGTATAGGACTTCTGGATGACTGGGGATTATTATTTGAGCTTATTGTTTGATCAGTGCAACTCATTTCATGCAGCATCAGTTGCATGATCTGTGCAGGAGACTCCCCCACTTTGAACAACCAGCACAGCACTGGCAGCTGAGGTGTCAGGAAGAGTTGTGCTTCAGTACCAATCACTTCTGAAGCAGCTCAAACCCTTTTGTAAGCTGCCAGTATCTCCTCAGCTGGAGTATAGTGGCTTCAGATCTTCTGTATTCCTGACTCCAAAAGCCTCAGGTATTCCTTGGTGTTTTCTGTCAGATGCTTCAGATAGGGCCATTCTTTCCAGGTGCAGTGTAGGGAACATTTTTTTGCATCTTGCCCAGTCCTGATTAGCCCAAGGACTACTGAATGAGCTAATTAATGTCCAATTTGTTCAAAGGCTTGTCATTGCTGAGAACCCCATTTGAAATAATTTTTCTTCTAGGTCATTTGATAGAGAGGGCTTACAATCAGACTGCAATTTGAAATGTGCATTCTCCAAAAGCCTGTAATGCCTAAAAGAAGCATTTTTTTTTTTCCTTTAGTGGAGACGTTGCTGTTGTCTTGTTTTTCACATCCACTGACATCTGACAACATACATTTGCCAGTTTATTCCTAAAAGCTGGATCTCCTGTGTAGGTCCCTTGACTTTACTTTGGTTTATGGAAAATCAGCTTTCAGAAAGATTTGGGCTATTCTTCCTTTTCTCAGAAACTTCTATTGCTGTATCACACCCACACCAGGCACCAAGAAAGATGTCTGTGGTTTAACCCCAAACAGAAAGTTCCACATATATGTTTGCTAACTACCCTCCCCACTCTGACCCCATGGAAAGAGGAGGAGAATAGAGAAAGGGTAAAAGTCATAGGTTGAGATAACAACAGTTTAATAATTGAAATAAAGCAAAATATACTACTACTACAGCTACTTACTTCTACTGTTACTACTTTTAATTGCACTGAAAGGGGTTAGAGAGGGTGTGAAGCCAGGAAAAACAAATGATGCACAATACAATTGCTCACCACCCACTAACCAATGCCCAGCCCATCCCCAAAGAGCGACCTTTCCCTCATGGATGATCTTAGGTACTGGACATGACATTCTATGGTATGGATTAACCCCTCCACTAGTTTGGATCAGGTGTCCCAGCTGTGCTTCCTCTCAGCTTCTTGTGCAGCTCTTCACTGTCAGAGCATGGAAAACTGAAAATCATTTGATTCAGAGTAAGCACTACTTAACAACCACTAAAATACCAGTGTGTTATGAACATTATTCTCGTATGAAGTCCAACAGACAGCACTGTACCACCTACTAAGAAGAAAATTAGGGTACAGAAATAGAAAAACGGGCATGAACTACTGCTTCATGTACTGAAAATAAAAGAAAAAATATTAGCTAAAGATATATTAGCTTCTAGCTCTTCTAATATTATCAGTCCATATAAAAATGAATCACCTACACTGTTTGTCTGCCACACACTTAGCACAGGTCTACAAAGTGCTTTCTATTAGGTACAAGACGCTTCAGCTTAAGAGAAGACTGATTTTATACAACCCTAATGAAATTTTCTGAACCTTTGTGGATAATGTTTTACAGAAAATGGATAACTGCGGCTGCATGTTCAAAACATTTCCAGGATATTTAGGACACAGTAACAGTTTCAATTATGGAATACAAAAGAGCATTTTCCAACATATATAAATTGTAAACGTCAACATTATTCTCCTTGGCTGATACCACCTGCAGGAGCTAAAGAGCTGACGTAAACATCCAGAGTAAAGGGGTGTGGTGAAATAGCTAGACCCAGCACAAGAGAACAAAGTTTTGATGGCAAAGATCAGAGTTGGAATTAATGCAATTTGTGAACCCATTTTCTGTTTGAAAGTGTTGCATTTAATCTTTGACAACTTAAGGAAAGGAGGGAAAAGAATACAGAAGAGGCTTTCTGGTTTTTTATTCTAGCCTAAAGCATAGCTTAGAATACCTGAGTAACTCTTAGAAAAATTCACTGGTAACACAAACTACTTCCCTAAGACCCTCGAGATTAGTTTCCACTGGCAATTCTCTGGTGAAAGCCACACCTCATTTCACAAGTAATTTTTGAGTAGGAGCTGAATGAACTCTCATTAGAAAGTTTTGGTATGCAAGGATATAACTTTATCAACTATTATACAAATTCCGTGGCTTTTCAGAGAATTAGCATTGCACAAACCTCAAAATAGTTCCTTATATCTAAGTATTTTTTGTGAGCTCCAATAACAGAAAGAAATATGATTTGCAAAAATTTAACATCTGACCTTTGTCTCTTGATAAGGACAATCCAAAGCTTCCAAAATATGTACCCTGGCATGGATTTAAATTGCCAGGAATAATAAGGAAGCTGTTTCAGACACTCAAGAAAAAAAAAAAAAATCTGAGTATATTCTATATAAAAATGATTTGCTGTGGGGTATGTAAATAAAATATATGACAGGGCATGTACAGAGACCTTAAAATTATTTCAATTTATTGTAACTTTTAGGAATACACTTCAGTTAGGAGTCACTGCTCTTTGTATTACCTCATTGCAACATTAAGGTCAAATTCCCAAATGAAGTTCAGAAGCTTCCTGAAAGGAAATTCTTTAGATTGCCTAATAGTATTAGATGGCTAAGACATGGCTGAGGAGTGACTGTTGCTCAAACAGTGGTATTACCTTTCCAATTACCTTTTTCTTTTTTACTAGCTCCACTTCCATTAGCTGACAGGTGATAACTGTACACCTAGGAGGATTAATGGGCTTTCTTCCTATGATCAAGATAATAATGGGGTTGACTTAATGTTAAATTCCTGTTATATTTGACTAAAGGCAGGTAGAAAGACTGACTTTACCATGTTCTTGCTGCTGCTGTGCACACTGGGTGAGGCACAACTCTAAGAAGGTGGAATGAGGCTGGATCTTGGAGACCACTGACAACACCAAACCCCAGAGAGGCAGGGAGACCATTGCCCAGGAGAGACAGGAATTTTGTAAGGTGGCAGAAGGGCAGCTGTGAGCCAAACTTTGGTGTGATAAGAAAAAACAAAACAAAACAAAACAATAGACTTTCCAAAAGACTTAGTGGTGACTGTGTGAAGCCTTTACCAGCCTAAGACGCCCTTGTTTTCAACACTTGATAAATGAGAGCAAGTTTGAGGTGATAACTTTCCCAATTACAATGTGTAAGACTGAGACAGAGGGAGGAAATGACTTTTAAAACCTGTATCTACCAGCAAAACTGACTTTTTTTAAATTTCAAAATTATTTTCAATATAAAATATGCTGCAATATAACATCATTATTTATGAAAAGCTTTCTGATATCTCTCAGTGTCTTCACTTTAAGGAAAATATAAAGTTCTACCTCAATGTTTTTTGTTGCTGCGGGGTCTCAAAACATAATAAATGCTCACACAGCAAATTCCTATAAAACTAAGTGTACTGAAGTGTATATAGATTTAAACTGCTAGACTTTAAATAGCAAATATGTTTATATTATATAGAATTAAATTACTCCATTTAAAATAGCAAATACATTTATATTATAGGGGTTTTATCAGTTGTTCTCTTTTCCACCATGGCAGCATAGACAGTGTACTAAAATTCCAGGATAGCTAGGACTGTCTATGCAGCCTGTCAGCCTGCAGCTGCAGATAACTTTCTTTTTCCTTTTCTACAGTGAACATCATTTGACAGAACAGTGTCTATCAAATCTCAGCTTTTCCTGAAAACACTGTACTGAGAATAAAGCAGAGAAGTTTGATTGAAAGAGCTTGGATATTGCATTTTGAATAATTTCTTACATGAGACTTTTAAAACAATCTTTTTTACCATTACATTCCTGGTAAGCCCAGGGACATGGAGATGTGCCTGCAAAATATTGGTGATTCTCAGTTCTCTGCCATTCGATATCAGTCCAAAGACGTATCACATCTAATTAAAGTGACTTGGACATTTGCAGATCCACTCTGCAGAGGAAGTTGACTAAAAGACAGTAAGAAGCACTAACCCTCCTGCTAATGACACAGCCCTGGAGGACAGGAGAATAGAAACCTGGCTGTCACAACAGTAAGCTGAAAGCCATTATCAGCACTGAAAAAACTGGATATTTCAAATACCAAAACCTTAAGTAGTTTTCTGACACCATTAGCATTATGAAACCTAGTAGGTATAAAAAAATCTTTTGGTCTGCTTCATAAATTACACTTTAATTTAGCTGGAAAATAATAAGGAGGCATGATGTAGAGATAATTGTCAAACAATTACCTCCTCCTTACCATGATATTTCCTCAATGGGATACTTAGCTATATCCAGGTGATGTATTTTGAGGTGTTTGAGATGCATGTATTCTTTGCAATACCTACATGTTTTGATTTGTAGTTCAGCCTCTGAGGTTATCAAAGAAAACCAGGAATTAGCTGTTTACCATACCATGAATGGAAAAGTAGGAGAATGGCAAAAATACAAGTTTGGTTTTTTGTTTGTTTGCTTTTGTTTATTTGTTGGTTTGTTTTTGTTTGTTTCTGTTTAAAATTGTTTTTTGAAAACATTCCCTGAAGCAGTGACAATAGGCATTCCAACAATTTATATAAAAAAAAATCTTCCTTCCTAAATTCATATTTTACAGACTCAGCGATGCCAAAAATATTTAAAATGAGTGCTTTGATTATAGATTACAGATTATAGATTATTATAGGTAGCCTGCACAGAAAAATGCATTGCTTGCATGTGGAAAAAGAAATTAATTAGTATTTTTCTCTATGGCATAAAATATCAGAGTAAATAAGTACTTTTTTCAAATGTGGGAGACATTACATATCTTCATTCTTCTAAAGCTCTACCCAGTTTCTCATGTTCACTTCAGGCTGCCATTCATACAGAGAAATCTTTTCAGAAATTATGAAGCTGATTAGGTAGGACAGATACATAAGTCTTAATTTAATATTAGACAAATAAAACCAAGCACTATATGAAGGAACTATAAAGGCCAGTTGTGATGAGAACAACATGTATAGCTTGGAAGACAGAGAATATGGCAGTAAGAAAGGTGATTGATGACAGAAAAACTGTATAACAAGAAATCCTTGGAACCATAAGTTTGCCATGTAAGAAAATACAGGTAATGATCACTACTCATCCTAGTGCTGTCAGTCTACATGACTCTTTAAGATGATATTTATACTCATTTTACCTGAATGTCTTGTACAAACATAGTGACCTGTTTGGTGTTTTTCCTCTGTGAAAAAAAAAAAAAAAAAAAAAAAAAAAAAAAAAAAAAAAAAAAAAGTTGATGTTTCTGAGGTAGGTTTCAGGAAAAGGCATTTGTTAGAGTAAATTATACTGTCAACTTGGATGACCTGTTTTTTCTAAAATAAGGTCTTGTCTTCCCTCATTAGCTGCCCAGAGCAGGAAATAGAATTACAAAAATGGATTCCTTCACAGGGGTTGTCAGACCTCTCATGTGTAACTCACTGGAGAATTAGTTCCTTCTTTGTCATACAAGGAGACATGTCTAGAAATCCCATAATGTGTAAAAGGGAATGGAGAGAAAAGTTTATTGCAGTCCTGTCAAAGTATTTGATACTGCAGAAAAAAAACTTAAATGAAACTTTTTAAGAGGACTTAACACAAGAGTGAAGCTAAAAAAGCTGTAACCAGATACATTTCATTATTATAATCATTTTCCCTGTGAAAAAACCCAAAATGATTCAGCAGAAAAAAACATATGCTTGTCTTGGTTTAAGATAATTTAGGAGGTGGGCACTCTGAAATGAGTTATCTCTTAGTTTCAACCAATCCCTTTCCACAAATAAGAAATGTATAAGTTAAAAGATAACAGTTTACTAACGAGCAAAAGAGCAACAGGAGAAAAAAATAACAGTAAATAATCACCAGATGCAAAATCATTAAATCTCATGAACCCCACAGGGATATAAATGAAGTGTTTGGGCCAAAGTCTAATCTACCAAGTTTGACCTTACAGGTTTCTGCAAACCTCACAAAGCAATCTAATTTAGTGGGAGTGTATGCAGTGTATAACACCCTTTAGTTATCAAATTAATTAAACTTTTTATTTTGAGCCCTTGAAGAAAATAATTTTTTTCTAGGAGAAAACGTTGTCTTTCAACAATGATTGATTCTTTCATTCAGTGTGTTTTTTTCCTGTGTGATATCACTGCAGGTTACTTACATGGCAGGACATCTAAATATTACACTGTATTAAGAATTTATCAATTGTCTGATCATCCTTACTGTACTGAAAAAGTAAGAACAGGATACCTCAGAACACCAACCAAAAAATGACATAATGTTTTTTGATAAGCACTCTGTACTAAAAAAAAAAATCAAGAGCCATTTAAACTAAAAAAAAAATTATTCAAAGAGCTTGAAGTATCTATGTAAAGTATAGAGGTTTTGGATTAATTTGAAACTAAATTTAAATACTTGTTAAAATCCAATGAAGATAAACAGATATCTCAGGGACTATACTGGATGAAAGAAAGAATTAAATGCTTTTTGAAGGTGCCATGAAAGGTTCCCATGATAAAGAAAGTGTGATTAAAAAAAATCTAAGAAAAAATACAACTCATTTTTTATATAGCAGCAACTTTAAAGTTCATTACATTAAGTAGAAGCAACAGCTATCCACAGAATTGTTGAGTCAATGAAAAGTAACAGCTGGTGATATGCAAATCCAATGAAGTCACTGAAAAGAATATTTTTTCAGTTTCAATGTAACTATAAAAAGAGTAGCATGTATTGTGCTTAATTTGAATAGACAGTCTTACATTCTCATTCTCTTGCTCACCCACAGTCCTGTTGTTCATCTGTTGACTGTCTGTTCAGCCATCATATATTCAATCCAACACCAGTGTTTCCACCTTAAAAAAAAAAAAAAAAAAAAAAAAAAAAAAGGCAGAATGACACATCAAAAACATCACAGGATATCTTCAACAGGAATAATTTTTCTTGGCAGCATTTCTCTTTAGACAGTTCTCTGTGAACTTGTTCGGCGTGGTTCCACTCTCACGAGCAGCAGCCAAACCACACCTGCTGCAATGGGAGTCCCTCCCACAGGCACACAGTCCTCACAAAACTGCTGCAGTGTGGGTCTCTCTTTCCACGGGGTGCAGTCCTCCAGGGACAGGCTGCTCCTGCCTGGAAGAAGGACCCCTCTTTCCACTGGGTCTCCCACTGGATCACAGCCTCCTCCAGACATCCACCCATTCCAGCATGGGCACCTCCCCCATGGACTCCGGGTGGATCTCTGCATCCCCCATGGAGCCCCATGGGCTGCAGGGGCACAGCTGCCTCACCATGGTTTACCACAGCCTGCAGAGGAACCTTGGCTCCGGTACCTGGAGCAGCTCCTGCCCTTCCTTCTCCACCAACCCTGTGTCTCCATGTGGTTTCCTTCACATGTTCTCACCTCCTCCTCTTCCCTGGCTAGTAGAAAAAAACCTGTTCCTCACTTTGTTTTGATTTTCTTCTTAAATTTGGTATCACAGAGGTGTTATCACCATCTCTAATTGGCCCAGCCTTGGCCAGCAGCCTGTCCATCTTCAGAGCCATCAGGGATAGGCTCTGCCAGACATGGTGGAAGCCTCCAGCAGCTTCTCACAGGAGCCACCTCCTTGGCCCCTCGCTACCAAAAACCAGCCCGTGCCAACCCAATACAACCAGTTTCACTTTTAAGCATAAAAGTCCAGTGCTAGATTTGGTAGGAGAGCAGGGAGAAGAATATTGTGTTAGCATATTTTAATTTGATTAAGATATTGTAATTTGACAGGAGCTTGAACAAGAGGAAGGAAAGTTCCAAACCCACAGGCCTACTTTTCTTAAATGAATCCAGATAAGCAAATAAAAAAATAACAAACTAACAACTTAAACTTCTGTAAGAAAAATATGTAAGTACTTTCTCCCTGTATATACACTGGCTAAAAAAAAAAAAAAAAGTTTCACATCAACAGCTTATGTCAAATACAAAGCATAGATGAACAGGAAGTGGTGCTTGATGAGCTGAGGAACTTCTTGGAAAAAAGTAAAACATTTCGACACTGAATTTCCTGGTTAAATATATATTAAACACATTTTTTTAAGCATGTACAATAATCATATGTGCTCTTGGTGAACCTGGCATCAAAAAACTGAATAAATCTTTCATTGTTATTGTATTAGTTTACAATGGTATCAAATACTTATGTAAAAAATACTCTCTTAGCCTACATTTAAAAAACATTTAGACCACTGAAATTTGGAGATTTATCTTTTTTGAAGGATTTCCTTCATCTCCTTTTTAATCTGCATATGCCATTCACTTGATGATTAACTAGATTCTTTTTATTTGAAGATTTAAATCCCATTTTCTTTCTTTGTAATTTTTTCTTCATTTTACACTAGCCTGTTTGAGCATTCCACATTATATTGATCTTTAATATTCCACATCTGTAACCAAAATCTCATTATAGAAAAAGTAGTGACAAAAACCTGGCCATTCTTTATAACACTTCAACAAATCCTGCAAAGACTTTGATATTTTTAATTGCTTTCATTTAGTACCCTAAGCTCAGGAATTGTCAGATTCCATCAATAAAAACAAAAAACAAACAAACAAAAAAACCCCAACAAAAACAACAACAACAAAAACAAAAAAAAAAACCAAAAAACAAACAAAAAAAACAAACAAACAAACAAAAAAAAAAAACCAAAAAAAACAAACCACCACAAATTAAGCAAGTACTAAAATATCGGTTTTCCTTAAAAATTGCTGGACCAGTCTACCATTTTTCATTTTCAATACAAGATACAACAAATATCTTAAAAAACTTCCAGGATTTTTCTGTAGATGGCAGGAAGAGAAGAAAAAATTGCTAAAAATAATGAACAAAGAAGACATTCATTATGACATTTTCTGATCCCAGCATTTCATTCTATTCCATCTTTCTTTCATTTGTAAAGTCCTCTCAGACAACACCTTTGAACATTTACCTTCACCTTAAAAAACCCAACAAAACAAACCAGGAAAACCTACAAAGCCCCTCAAACTTATTCAAATGTTGTTACAGCTCCCAAATTAGTTTCCAAGTAAAAAAAATGCTCAGACTCTAAAAACAACCTAGTGCAAACATTAATAAAATCCATACTAAGGCCACAGTTCAATATTCTATTAGCCATTAGAAGAGAGATACATAATTTTATTGCCAGATTTCTATGGACTTAGAGAATTTTATTTTAATTTGCATTGTACACTATTTGAACACAATGACAGCCAGATGATTTTAATTTAAGCAGAGAGTTTTAGATTTATTTTGAAAGGCTATCTTGCTCCTCATATTTCCATTAAAACTGGTTATGAAAATTAATAAATTTTCTGGTTTTTTCATTTCTTCGACCAGTGGCAGTATATTTATCTGTTCATTTCTCGCTAACTCCAGAAATAAATTTCCTGTGGAAGGCTAAATCCCAGCAGTGTACTTTGCTTCTGGAGTGCCTTCAGAAATGCTTCATCTTTGTTTATTGATAGCTGAGGTGGACCAGAGTGATATGCCTTGCCAGGAAACTGTCTGAGGAAAACCAACACTGTTAGACAAACGCAACTATAAAGCAACAACAAAGGAAATGTCCTAGAAGACTTGATTTAAACTAAGAACAGTGCAGTGCTGGAATAGGTTTGAACATAACAGGTCTAGTGAATGTTCTTCTCTAAGACCATAAGTTTAGAAGCTATCAATAATGATTTAGTCAAAGATATATTAATCTAAAATGGGATTTAGACAGAATTAGGGCACCACACCAAAAATTCAGAAAATATGTGATTGCCGTTCAATACTCTACTAGCCAGAACATCTAGCAGTGATGGATTGCTGGCTCATCTGGGGATTTAATGATCTTATTTTCATTCTCAGTCTTTTGAGAAGTAATACTAGGTGTATTTCAGTCAATTCATAGTATTGAACTTTATAACAAAGTCAGTGCTTCCCTTGGCAACGGAGCATGGGCACAGGCAGATGGAAAGAACCTGGAGGCCTCGGAAAACATCAGCTGAGCATGAGCCAGCAGTGTGCCCAGGTGAAGAGATGGCCAACAGCACCCTGGGAGTTATTCACAGGGAGACAGAGAGGACCCAGAGGGGAAGGACTATGCCCCTCTGCTCAGTACTCCTAAGTTCCCATCTGTATACTCCAAGCTGTGGGATCTCTCCAGCACAGGAAGGGGGGAGGGCCCTCAAATTGGCTGAGGTCTCTGACACTTTTTCTGTGAGGAGAGTCTGAGTTGAGCTTGTTCAGCCTGGAGGAGAAATGGCCTTGGGTGGAAACAAGTGCAACCTGCTGGTGCCATTGTATAGTTTATCAACAAGATGGAGTCACCTTCCTGTGGTGCACAGTGGGGAAATGAGAGACAGGAAGCCCAGAGAAGAGCAGTGTTTTGTAAGGAAACTCTTTTTCACCCTGAAGAGGCTGTCCAGGGAGGCTGTGCTGTCTACATCCTTGAATATTTTCAAGGTTCAAGGTTTTCAGGATAAAGCCCTGAACAACTTTGTCTGAGCAATTTTCCTAACATCCTATCATCCTGTGGTTTCAGAGGGAATGAAAAACAACCGAAATTCTCTGATGAACATCTAGATTTTCAAACAAATGGTATGCAATCTGAATGCCCTATTAATTTGTAGTAAACTCAGTGCCTCTTTCTGGACTTCTGTTGATGAGAAGGGGCTAACCATTAAAACATTGTAAGGCCTAAGTTGTAGGTGCCTAATTTCTTCATTAGATCTAGTCTTAGTCACCATGGCATGAAGGCTTTATGGCATTTGTGTAAAGGTTTTCTAAAAGGAAAAAAAAACAAAAAAAAAACCAAAAACAAACAAAAAAAACCCCAAAAACAAAAAACCTCTTTTTGCTGTCACTGGCAATTTAAAAAGCAAATTTCCAAAATAACTTGAGCATTAATGTGAGGCCTTAGGGATATTTACATAAACCCTTGAAATTAAACCCTTCAAACGCACTTTTTAATCCTATAGAACTGACAACCATGCATTTAGCTAAGTTTATTATTCATGTCATAATGATTTATGGGCATTTTAACAAGTTACAGCCTGTGTATTATGTTGTCATGTCTTTTTGAAGATCAGTAACTTGGATTAGCTATGCAAGTGTATGGCTATTTCTTGTAAGATGCTTAACAAATGACATCTTTTAACTCAGGATTTCCTCCAGCTGTTTGCTCAGAAACTGTGTTTCTGTCAACAGTTGATCTTTAAACTGCAGCGTTTTCTTCATGAAAATGAAGGGATGTTCATTGCACAGCTTACATTTATTTTTTGTTATTATTCTTATTCCTATAGATCTGTAAACTAACATTACTTCAGCATTATACATTCAAATGCAAACTATGTAATTTTAAACAAGATTTTCTCTAAGAAGATTTGTAATAAGTAGCTTGTTAAACTGTCTGTGAAATTTAGCTGACAAACCTAAGAGCTCTTGTTAGCAGCTAATTCTTCTGGAAGAAGTAAATTAAGGTATGGATTTAGGAGACAGACAAACAGAGGAAGACAGACACAAAAAGAAAATGCTTAACAATGGTATGTTTAGAGACCAATCTAACTTTAAACTTTGCAAATGGTGTCAAAGAAATTTGTCTTGTGGTTAACACAGCATATAAAGGACAAATATTTAGTTTGTTATCAGAGTATCTAGACAGACTAAAAATTCCAAGGTCCCTAAATGTCCCTGTATCATTCCCAGTTTTCAGCACCAAAAAGACTATGGTGTGTTGACCCTAGCTGGATGCCAGCTACCCACGAAAGCCACATTATTGCCTCCTTCTGCAACTGGGCAGGGGACAGAAAATACAGTTAAAGGGTCATGAGTGGAAATAAGGACACGGAGATATCACTGGTTGATTACAGTCACAGAACAGGCTGAACTGGGGGGGGGGGTATTAATTGAATTTTTTACCAACAAAATCAGAGCAGGATAAAGAGAAGAAAATACACCTTAAAAATCTTCCTCCTTCTCAGAACTACCTTCTCCCCACCAGTAGTGCAAGGAGAGAGGGAATGGGAGTTGTGGTCAGTTCATCACATATTGTTTCTGCCACTGCTCAGGGAGAAGAGTCCTTCCCCTGCTTTGGCATGGGGTTCCTTACACAGGAACTTCCATTAACTTCTGCAACAGGTCTCCATCCCACAGGAAAAAAATCCTTCCCAGACTGCTGCATCATGGGTCATTCTTCCACAGGATGCAGTCCTTCAGGCACATCCAGCTCCTGAGTGGGTATCCCACAAAATCACAGATCCTACCAGGAAGACGTCTCCAGCATGGGATCCTCTCTCCATGGGTCTGCAGGCCCCCCACAGGGTCTCTGCTTCCTCTCAGGAATCTACCTGCTCCAGTGTGAGTCTTCTCCACGGGCTACAGGTGGATCTCTGCATCCCCATGGATCTCCAGGGGCACAGCTGCCTCACCATGGTATGCACCATGGGCTGCAGGGGACTCTGCTCCAGTGGCTGGACCACCTCCTCCCCCTCCTGCTGCACTTACTTTGGTGTGGAGAGTTGTTCCTCTCACATGTTCTTACCCCACTATTCCCTGGCCACAATTAAAATTGCTGAATAACTTTTTTTACTTCTTAGATATGCAACCCCAGAGGTCCTATTACCTCTGATTGGCTTGGCCTTGGCCAGGAGCAAGTCTGTTCTGGAGCTGGCACTGGCTCTGTCAGACATGGCAGAAACTTCAGGACGTGTCTCACTGATGTCATCCCTGTACCCTCCCACTAAAAAACAAACAAACAAACAAACAAACATGATACAGTACTAAATGAAGATCCATCCAAAAGGTTTGCACCAACTTTAGTTTTAGTTTTCACCTACATATGTGGTCTTCCACTTTTTGATTTTTTTTAACATAATTTAAATTTGCAGCAGCCATTATGTATTTAAATTTTCTGGTATTTTATTTCATGCTGTAGTCAATCCATACTCCTTATACAACAGCAACAGTGGAACACACCTTGCTGTAGTAAAATACCCCATCTGACTCCTCTGTGGTTTGAGTCTCCAGCCCAGCTGGTGATCTCCCTCATTCACCATTGATGTGATTCTGACATGGAGCCCTAGCTCTGTGCTGGGAAGTGACACTTCTTTTATGATTGTTACTAGTTTGTACCTACATTTAATGGTACACAGAGAACTGAAAATGTCAAATGAAATGCTACATATCTGGTAGTTGATTACATTCTGTGGCACTATGCTAGAGCAATGGTTCTTGAAAACTATTCCAGAAAGCCCAGAGTAATTATTGATGATAGTATCTTGCAAATGTCCCCCCTGCCATTGCCAATACTGCAGTCTCCAAGGTGAAATAAAATTATTTTAAGAGCAAGGACTGAAAAAGAAAATTGTTCTGAAAATTCATGTCCTATCTGCCTTTTAATGCAGCAAGCATCAACCCAGAACTGTCAATGGAAAAGAGAAAGAACCAGTAAGCCTTCTGCTAGTCCCCACCCATTCCAGGCCTGGCTGGGATGGAAGTAACTTTCCTCTCAGCAACCAGTATGGTGCTGTGCTTTGGCTTGTAACCAAATAGTGTTGATAACACAGCAGTGGTTTTTTGCTATGGTTCAACAGTACTAGCACAGAGTCAAGGCCTTCTCTTTCACCCACTCTGCTTCCCCAGAGAGTATGCTGGAGGTGAGCAAGAGGCTGGGAGGACACAACTGCAACAAGTGGTCAAGCAATATTCTGTACCCTAGGATGTTGAGTTCAGCAATAAAAGCATAAAGAAAGAAAAAAATCAAAAAAGCAGGGATGTTGATGGTCAAAACATTTTCTTTCCAAGTATTCTGAATTAGAATGCATAACAGTTACTTGGAAAGAACAGTTAGATGGAAATCCTGCTTTCCATGAACTGTTAAGGCCTCTGTCTGCTCAGGGGAAGAAGGAAATAATTCCTTTTTTCCTCTCCTTTCACAAGTACCTTTTGTTCCACCTATTAGACTTTTTTTTTTTTTTTTTTTAAATCAACCCATGCATCTTATCACCTGCCTTTTTTTTTTCTCTGACACACAGCAGAAAGGAGTCAGTTCCATTAGATGAGGTCAACCCACCAAACTGAATGCTAAGGGGTGCGTCTCTGTTACTGAAATATGGATGGAAGCAAACTCAAATGTTATTCTCACAGAAACAGCCAAAACTGAAGACTAGAGGTTCAGAATGAGTAGAGATATTGTATGTTTTCACACAAGTAAGATCTTATGTCTTTTAAGCTATTATAGTTGCTCTAAAATGTTGTTAGCTTGGAAACAACTCTTACAGAATGATGGCTACTATTCTAAAGAGCATACTTGCTGAGATCTTTGTTCCTTCATTGTGAAAAGACAAGTATTTTCACGTAATATACATGATTAGTGATAATATACTTGCAGACAATTAGTGTAACAAATTTTATGTAATCTGCCACAACTAAAAAAGGAAGCCAGCTATAGCTGAAGTCAAAGATAAACAGAAATACACCACACTCCAAAATCAAGAGTATCTGACCTTTTGCACTAAAACACTGAAGCTGCTGCCAGACTATTCAGCCAGAGAATTCTGCACTTTTCATTCAAGATCAGCTTATTAGCCCAGAGGAAAGGTGATTAATGGCCAGTTACACCATGAGAGTGATGCCTCAAGAGGCTACCTAGAACAGAGGTTAGACAGAGTAAAGAAATAAAGTAGGTATTTATTAAAAAGGCCTTCAAAGGATGTTTTCTGGTTTAAGACAGCCTGTATGTGATTTTATTTCCAGACTTATTAGTGAATGACATCTCACCAAAAAGCTTCATATATTTTTAAGATTGTATTTCCCCAAGAAAAAAACACAAACATATACAATATTTTGATGATAGTTACAGCAATGAAAATATCTCGGAGGTAGGAGTGATTTCTGCTTAAAGGCCTAATCGTACCAAATTATATTAACCACCAAACATTTAATATGACATACAAATATACAGAAACCTGGGTGACAGGTCACATGTTTTCACACTTTTATGCATTTGGTCCATTTGCACATTGAGGTTGATTTGCATATTGGGGTCCAATTAGAACTTCAGGTAATGAAGTCACATTCTCCCAGTTCTGCTCCTCCCAGTTTGCTTTTCTTTATAGTTTTTGGGGCCTGAAGCTGCAATGGTGACCTTGGTTCTCAGGCTGAAAAAAGATTGTTTTGTCTAATCAAATTGTGAAAAGAACTCGCTAACACTCCATATGAAGTTCAGAGCTACACACCAATGCAGTACAGAATCTGGAAAATACAAAAGCTAAAACTTAAGGCATTAGAGGAGAGAAGAAACTGAAAAGTTTGAAAGTCAACGAGTACTACCCTAGCAATTTGATTAACTGCATTTCAACTGGCACAAATTATCAGCGTCGTTACAGATAAGATGACTTCATTTGTTCGAAGCTGTGAGAAAGAATGTCTGCATATTGTTTGAGAGGGAGGATGATGAACACTCAAGTCAGGAAGAAAGAGAAATGCTGGAAGTGAGGAGCTGGTTTTTGTGACTAGTACAAAATGTGAAAGTGGCATTTGAAGTAGAAGAGGTGAAAAAGGACATAATCTTACTGTGTGTATCTGGTCCACATCTCTCATTCAAGTGCCATGACTTATTTCCAAGTCCACCCTGGTGCTGTTCAATGATGACATAGTACTTCACAGCCTTTTTTTATTGGGGATGGGAACTCTGCTCTTTCATAATGCAATTATGCCATTTCTAAAGCCATTTTCACAGAAGAAGCAAACACGAAAAGATGGCATAAAAAGTAAAACCACTGAGAGAATATCTTCCAAATAATATTGATTTCTCCTGGACAAGAATATTTTGATTTGATACTGCACATAAAATCTAAGCAGAGATTAAACCAGAAGTAAATCTCTTCAGCTTCTGCCTTTTATGCCACATAAAGTAGGAGACAAAAATTAAAAATTAATGATGTGTACATTTATTTTGTTAATGTGTATCTAATTACTGAAATTCACAGCTATCAGTACTATTAACTGAAGTTGTCTACATATTAAAGAAGACAAAACTTGGTTGTGACATAGTCACAAACATTTTACATTCAGCTTTTATATTCCGTATACTGCATTTTTCAAGAAGAATTATACCAGTTATTTTGCTGTTCAAACTCATCTAATTTTTAGTCCTTTTCAGCAGAGACAAGTGAAAAGAGAAATAACATCACATAAATTAATAATTAATTCTGCTTACTTCTATTATTTACCATTGTAGCTGTAAGTATTCATCACCATAGTATCTGAGCAACTTAGAAATTTCAGTGAATTATGCATAAGTCTATCAACTTATAGGGCATTTCTGTTATTCCTGTTTTACATTTCTGGAAGATAATGGACACTGAGATTGAAAGACTGATTTTTCAGAGGTGCTTAGCATCTGCTTGTCCTACCATTCATTTTATTTGGCATTGCAAACCACAGGTGATTATTTTTTTGTCTATAACTTAAGGAATTTGAAAATTCTATTTTGAAGAAACTTCCTGACTTGAGATTATTTTTTTTACACATTTTTAAAGCTCATTTTGCCCAAATATGAGGTAGGTTGGAAAGCATTGAAAGTAACAGAGAAGTTATCTGTTGACGTCCAGCTTGTAGTCGATAGCTGCCGATGCAGTCACAAACAGGAAGTAAAACATAAAAGCATAATTAAGATCTCTCACTCTTCTTTTTTTTTTTCTCTTCTTTTTTTTTTTTTTTTTTTTTTTTTTTCCCCTAATTAGAAACACATCATCTTCTCTGCTCAGGAAGATATGTTATGGCATTGAAATGATTCTTATTCTCAAAGTACACTGCATTTCTTTTAAACACCTTTATCACATAATTTTATTACATAACTGATACTTCCAGATACACCACTAGTGCTCAGTAATCATAACAAAGTTAATAAATGAGTCAGAGTGCCACTTCTCCATTTTTTCTCATGAACTGCAATGTCAATGTAATCTAATGAAGACAAAGAACAAAGGGAGGAGCTAGAGGACATAAAAGCCAAGAATTTATTTTCCATTCCTTACACAAAACATTCAGTTCTAAGTTCAATGCCCATGTAGAAAATGTATCAAAAAAACATTCTGATCCTTTTTATCTAGGGGTATGTACTGTTGACTGCATGCAAAGATAATTTTCCCAGATCTTATTTTTTATTTTACTGAAGTGCAATTTCAGTAAAACTGAAAATTCTACTGGCACAGTAGGATTCACTGGCAATTTAAGATTGTAATTCTGCAGCAAAATTACACTGCTGTTAAAGCACAAATCTGCAAATCTCATTTCTTCTGGTTTTGTCAGAATTAGCCACAAAAAAATAGCTTTATTTGAGTAACATATTGCTATATCCTATTGCTTCATAAAGCATCCTGCCACACTGCAAGCAGCTACACAATTTCTCCTTTTGTCTTATTGTCTATGTGGATACAAGTACATCAATTTCAAAGGAACTACAGCAATGGTAATGCACAGATTGAAGTAGTATTTTTTGTGAACTGAAGATTTAGCTAAAGAACATACTGTCCTTCTATACACAGGTTTGGACCATATTTGAGGGTAACATTTTAGTTTGTACATAAAGCTACACACCGTGTTGTGAACTGACTTTTGATTACTTGACCCAAGAAAAAGTGAAATAACTTGAAAACCACCCAGAGCTAAAATGTCTTCCAGAAAGCTAAATGTTTTCTGGTTTAAGACAGCCTGTATGTGATTTTATTTCCAGACTTATTAGTGAACGACATCTCACCAAAAAGCTTCATATATTTTTAAGATTGTATTTCCCCAAGAAAAAAACACATGCATATACAATATTTTGATGATAGTTACAGCAATGAAAATATCTCAGAGGTAGGAGTGATTTCTGCTTAAAGGCCTAATTGTACCAATTTATATTAATCACCAAATATTTAATATGACATACAAACATACAGAAAAATGAGAAGTCTCTTCAAATTTTTATGCTGACTTCATAATAGAACTATTTACCTAAGCAAGAGTTAATTTGGAATTTATAATGAAGATAAAGCTACAGTGTAAGTAAGTTTATAATGTTTTATTCTTTCTGATTCTGTATATGGGAAAGACTACAGGTAAGAGAGAAAACTGAGAAAAACTGTGATCCTGCTTATATAACTAAAAATTTAGCAGTAATACCCCATCATAGTGAATTAACATTCACATCTATTTAGCCTAACCTCAGAACAGATGCTGAGCATGGAAATTACACAAGCTACAAGTTATTGCAAAAACTGCTGTTGCGACATGTGATTGTAACAGATATGAGCCTCAGTCATCAAGTATTCAACTACTTTGAAGATTGAAGTCTTCAATACAGCAAAGCCACAGATTGCTACTTTTCATTAGCAACAGTTGACAATTCGAAAAGTTGGTAAGATTTGAGCGAAAAGTTTCAAATTAAATGAATATTTGGTTTGAACATGTATTTTCATTGTATACCTCTAGAAGGTGGAAAGGGTGTATTGTGAAGATGTAAGCAAAAAATTTACTACCACACAATAAAGTACTTAACATTTATGAAAATATGAAAGACTGCAGTGTAGAGAGTACAGCTGTCACATTGGAGAAAATCAGGAAGCGCTCCCTGGTTATTCTCTGCATGCCTCACAACATTAAAACACGATGAGACATCCTGTCATCTAAATCCCATGTACTACTAAAAATCTGTAAGAAAGATCAGATTAAGAACTGAGTTATGAAAAGATAAGAAATCCAGTTTATTTGTATATTATTAAGAATCTAGTCAAGTATTTTTTTATGGAGAAAAAAAGCCCACTACATAAATATTATAAAATGTTTCTTATTCTCAAATAAGTATGGCTGTTACAAATGTGGTCCCATGTGATTTCATATTTGGACTTTGTAATAAAGGCATCCAGATGGTGCAGTAAGAGACTGTTCCAAAAATGTAACTGACATCCTTGCTGGCAGTGACAGCTTCCAGTGACTTAAAGTTGTAATTTCTTTATTCAACAAACAGAGAGAGTTTTGTGACAACACTGGAGAAAATGAGAGTCTTTAAGAATTTATGACATGGTAATCTTCACCTTTTTCATCCAGCTGAGAATGTTCCCTTTAAAGCTAGAGAGTAGTTGTTATCACACACTGCCCTTTTCTTTACCTTCCTTTTTCATAGGAACTGTTTCTAAATCTGTCTGCTCATAGAAAGATATTCCTTCAGTCAGGATAAGAAAAAAATGGTCATGATTACACTCCTGGGCATATATCCTTCCTTTTATTACATTTCTTCCTTTTAACTTCACTAGGGTCATTATTATTGCCTCATAAAATATGGCAATGGTATCATTATTGCTCCTGGTCCTGAAATGCTATAGATGTTGATAGCACAGAAAATACGAGGACATAGATTTCAACACTCTAAAATCAATTGGAAATGCTTTCAGGTTAGCTGAGAAGTAAGCATGTAAATTATTAGACCAGTTTTAAACCAGTATTAGACCAATAAATTATGGACCAATTTCCAGGCAGGCTGCAAACACTAGAAGGTAACTTACCCATACCACTGGGTTTTTCAACTTGTCCTTGCTAACTGAATTATATCTTCTGCAGTATGACCAAATGAGAAGTTTGAAGTGTCACTTCAATTTTTGGAGAACTTCAGACCTTTTATGCTTTTGTAAAGCTTATTCACTGTCAGTCTTGTTCCCATGATCAGAATGATAGCCAGGTTCTGATTAAAAATATTCTACAACCAATGTTACACACAAGTTGAGTTTGTCTCCAAAAGTATGAGGTAATAACTGTTCAATAGTCATGCCTATGTGTGACTCATGTTAGTGACATGAGAATATTATTACTCTTCTTTACATGATGTCTGACATTAAAAAATGCTGCCCGTTACTCAAAGGTACTAATTAGTTTGCCTTCAAAATGTTCCAAGAAAGATTAATTTCTCTTTTTTTAATATTCAATGAGAATATAATCAACAAGTATTTAAAGAAAAATAATTTTTCTGACCTTGTTTATATTTCATAATGAAAAAAAAAGGACACAGACCAAATTTTCTTCTCTGAGGCATCTTTAAGTAATTCTGTTTGATCAACATATCTTGTTTTCTGAGCTGACGAAATTATAACAGGCTTTCTTCTTATTTCATTAATTGATACTGCAATGATTATTTTCCTAATGCTGAATGTCATAACAAGCCTATGGGTTAAAACCTATCTGGTTTGCCAAGGACAAGATCTGGAGAAGCAGCAGAAGAAAAGGGATGCCTGTGGAGTAAGATTCCACAAAGGCTCTGACAAAGCTTGGTCAGATCGAGTACCAGGGGCCTGGTCAAAGGAGATACTGTTACGTCCACCTGCTAAATCATGACTACCTCAACATTTTAAAGATGAGTGTTTTCAGAAAGTATGGAAATTATACTACAATTTCACTTGGAGCAAGTCATGTTATTAAGAAAAATAAACTTCTATTTGGTAGCTTTTCAGATTTGACCATGTTTCTAAATACATTCATATCATAATCATCAAATGCCTGATATTTTATCTGTTCTGCACACTCCACCCACTACTGCTTACTGATACCAAGAAGAAGGGTTAGGAGGGACATATCCTATTCTAGTAGTAGATTTGTATGTTATATACCCTTTTCTTCAGTAACAGATGGTAATTTGTTTTCTTATTCTGTAAGGCACAGATCACTGTTGGCAAATCAACATCAGATTTATTACAGGAGGTTCACATTCTTACTTTGATTATATTAGTGCTTTCTTCCATGAGTAATTCCATTGAAACTGATGAAATCACACCTTGGATAAAGTGCTAAGTCTGAGAATCTGGCCATAATTTCTTCTATCTGCTCTTTCAGCACTTTAGATTATGAAGTGTACATAACAATATTCAGAAAAATTAAGCAAAATCAAAAGTCAGAATGAGTAATAATTAAGGGCTTTTGAGGTAGGTGACAGATTAATGTATCATTTGAAAGAAATAAAAGTCACTAACTGCTCAGTTGACACATACCAAAATATTTTTACTAATCAAATGTACCCGCTTTGTCTCTAGCCAAAGTAGTCTGTTAGATTGAATCCTTTGAGGAAGTTAAATATATTTGCAGTGAAATAATGTTCCAATCATGTAATATATGTCAACCTTTTTTATTTAACCAGTGCTATTTGCCACATTGTGTAGATGTTCTTATGTGCACCTGAGTGAAAGCCTTACAATCACTTCACATTAGCTTATACAGGTATTCAATAGAAGTATTACACTCATACAGATTCAGTGAATAAGGGAATTAATTCTTGACTATATGCTCTAGTTGTCTGACTGAAACGAATCAAACAATACAGAAGATTGAATAAAAGAGTCAGATGTTTCAAGGCAACTGTTTTTGCAAAGTAAATGGGAGGAGTTACATATTCACTTGAAAAAAGAAATTAAGCAGGTTTTGTTTTTTTCCAGCTACAGTAGGGGGTATTTTTTTCATTCTTACGGAGATAGATTATTTTTATATCAATATATTTGCATCCATAATAGGCTAAGATAATCAACTGGAATAATCAATCGATCTCAAAAATATTTACCTTGTGATTTATACTGTAATCTTTAAAGTCCAGTAGTATGAAGATAAAAGCTTTACTGGTATTGTTATAAAAAACCCACTGTAAATAAGGAGAGAATATTAAGTGTTCAATTTTGATGGATTAGCTAGGATTAATACTTTGTCATGGAAGACAATAAATGTTGATACATCTATAGGTACATTCATGTTAAAAGATATGTTCATTGAACTTATCAACTAAAAAGTTTTTCTGAACTGGATAACTGAGAGGTACTGAAGAAAGGACAAAGAACATTACACATGAAGACAACTTTTCTGCTTCTAGGAACATACTTATTCCACTAGAAGAAAAAAAAAAAAGCATCTGCTGAATTTTAGGCTTTTTTCTTTTTTTCCTTCTCTTGAATAAGAAATAACTAGTAGTTTTGGAATTCAAATAGTGAAACATTTTACTAAAAGTCAGGGGAACTGGCCTGAGCAACTTTTTTAATGGATCCCTGTAAGCTGTGATTATCTGAAATACAAATTTCTGGAATCTAAAAACTCCTCACATTTACCAAGTGCATCTTCAACAGTGCTATTTATACACCATTAAGTACTATGTAAGTCATCTGGAAATGATCAGCATAAATCGATTATTTCCTAACCTGAAACAGCATTTAAAATGTCTGTGTCTGATTTTATAGAAGCTAGGTAGCTCAAGACATATGTCTCCATAGACTGTGGTTTCAGATTTGATTTAGTGACTCTCTAATCAAATAACTCACTTTTATGTAGAAGCTGTGTCTCAAAGCCTGATACACTCAGTTCCACTTGAAAGCATTCTATCATTCTTCATCACACAGTGTAGAGGCTGGCACGTGTGCCCTAATAAAGTCAATCCCAAACAATCTAGAAGAGCCTTTTTAAAGTAAACCCTTTACTTAAAAACAAACCAACAAAAACCCAACACCAATCTTGCCTAGTGTACCAACACCATGACAAAATGCTACAGCAGCTGTATTTCAGGTACACAGTTGATTTGTTTCCCTAATAAAGAAATCTCTCCTTCTGTTTTATTTCTGAGTTATTTTCTGCCTTCCCTTTTATTCCTACATCAACGACAAATATTTTTCTTCAGGGTTTTCTTCAGATTTTTCTTCAGGGTCTAAATAACTTTTAAATCCTAATATTGAGATTTGCCTCTGACACATTTTTATTTTCTAGGTATTTTCTTCCTTGGCAAACATCTCACTTCCCAAATGAAACAGCTTCCTTGAATGTATAAACTGCATGATCTCTCAGTCCCCAAATGATTTTTCACGTATCGTATCTCTTATTTTTTTTCCCAGTGCTGACCCATCTCCAGCCAAATTCTTTAAAACAAGGTTAAATTCAGCTATCAAACCAGAAAAAGACAATTTGCATTCAACATTTTGTATCAGATCCTTTCCACATTTCTTTGGTTACCATTCCATATTGTCTGTTGACATTCTTTAGGTGCCACAGATGATCAGATTCCTTCTGAGAAACTAATAAATGTTTTACTTAAGGTAGAATATAAGATTTAACATAATAATTTTTATTATAATAGCAAAAAGCTATTAGTGAAAATTATGCAAATGCACAGTGAAAATATGTATGAGATTTAAAGATGTAAAACATTTACAGAGAAACTTTTAAGAGCAAGAGACAAGTTAAGTATTTCTAGATCTAAATAAAAATGGACTTCAAAAGTGTTTGATATCCTAACCCACGGTTGGATCAAAAGCTTCCAGGTGCATAAATTTTATTACAACTGTAAAAATACTTTTTCTAGTGATAGTGATTTTCTTTCAACTATAAAAATCCCTATTTTTAATTTTTTGCATATCAGAATCCTAAACAGACTTTCCAGGCGCACTCTACAAACATTCACATTGCTTCCTAACTTTAGGCACACAGCCTGTGTGACAAAGGCACAAGCCTGTGTTCCAAGTACACTCTATTTAAGCTTCTAATTCAGACTCATATAGAGATGTGTTAAACTGTACAGTCAAGATTTCACCCATGCTGACAATGGGACTATTTTTCAAGTAGATATTGTAGAGAACAATGGCAGAATCTGATTTAAAATATACAGTAATTGTGGCAGGTCTAGGACATTCTGTATTAAAACATAATATATGTGTTATGTCTAACAATTATTTTTTCTTCAGAATACCGTGAATATTCTGCAAGTTGCATTAAATATTGATCTGTTTTTGAGTATGAGCATCCAATCTTTCCATATTTTTGTGTTTACTGCTCTGTATTCTTTCAGGAGTTTAGTAGTTTATTTAGAGCACTGTTACTTTTACCAGACCAGGCTTAGGAATACACATTCCTTCTCAGAAATCAATTTTTAAAAAATGCTCACAACTTATTATGGATAAACTAACAAACATGAAGTTTATTCTATTATTCTAAACTTAAAAATGAAAAATGTACTTACAAAGACAGAACATCCTTTGACATATTCCAACAGAAAGTTCGACTACTTGTCATTCTTCAAGCAGCAGGATGCTTTGAAAAATACTCCAAATACTTTAAATGTTCTGCAAGAAACAACATATAGCTGAATAACCAAGGATAATTCAAAATCAATTACATACTAACATTTCATTTTGGTCATAATTTCGTTGATGGATTGTGTTGATATGTGCTGTGCATTCAGAGAATTTGGGTAAAATGTTTTTTCTGAGAACATTTATGCAATCAAAACACTTGGTGTTCATATAAAGCAAACAAAAAAATGAATACACAAAATAGAAAAAAATTCTTTTTCAAGGCATTGGAGCAGTCTTACAAGTTTTGCAATTGCTGAATTCTGTCACTTTATCAACTTAAGTAACATTGGATTAATGTTCTTTACAAAGTGGCTAGAATATCCCAGATTTAAATTGACAGAGGGCCAATCTAACTATAAATACAATTAATTTTGTTATGAAATTTGCAGTTCCATTCATATAATAAGTTAAGGATTGTTGCTCCCCGGCCTACGTATATGAGGAAAATGTATGCAAATCTCCTACAGTTCAATTTCCAGGCTTTGCACAATTCATTTAATGTTGGAGTTTTATTGGCGGAAATCTGTCTGATGCAACTGGTGCTACCTACTCTCTGTAGCTGAATTCCACTTCAGCCCAAGTTTGACTGTATTGTATATGGTCTCCATTTATCTTTCTAACTTGGGTAAAGTGGGTATTTTGTTATCAGCATGGCAGAAGACGTCCTACCAACCATTTCTGGTATGGATAAGGCATACGGTGGGCAATGGTTTAAATGTGTGAAGACAGCTCTGTATCACGAAGGCCAGCCTTTGCCTGAGCCAGTAGTCTTAAGACACATATTCTTTTCAGAGGTATTAAGTTTTTATATTGTGTATATGTATTCACTTTCAGTATCATGCAACTAATTTGTATCAATAGGTTAAATTTCATACAATTTGGGTGACAGAAAACCCAAGGACTTCACTGAAATGTCTAACTTTCAACACAGAATTAAAAAATTCTAAATCAAATAAAACAAAATATTTGATCACAGATATTACAGTGAAAATGAAACTGGAGAATATAAACATAGCATTTACAGAAGGATACTTGTTACTTTTAACATTTATTATTGTCTGCTTTCTCTCTTTTAATCATTGGCATTATCATGGAGTTAATAAGACACTTGGCATTTGTAGTGATCTGCAACTGAAAAATGAATTGAAGAAACAAAAGGCCCAGCTCTTGCAATGCTTAGAGAGCAGCAGTGAACCTGTTTGAATTCATCAAGCTACAAGAGGAAATGAAAAGTTAGAAGATCATCTATACTTAAATATCTCATGCTCTAGTTAGATGACCATGGAATATTTGTTATTCATGCTGATAACTCATGCATCTAACACAGTAAATGAAAGCATCTGAAATTTCTCTAGTTTCAAAAGACTCAAAATGATGGTCAAAGCCACTACAAATTAAAATTTCCAAAACTCTGATCAGGCTCAGTTTCTCTCTCAATTTTGCTAATGATCTTCTCACCAAGGAATGGTAGCTATTATTTTAATGAGGTAGCTGCTAAATTAATGATCTGAGAGATATATAATTAAAGAGAAAATTCTATGTAATCACATATTTTGTTCCAAATACAGTCATTAATAAAATCTGGTCCTCTCCATACAATCAAATGGATTTTGTCACTGAGGCAGACAGGAATCTTTCCAAAATTCCAGTGGTTATACGTTGGGGGTTAGATTTGTTGTTTTCACATTGCCTCTTCACTTATGCCAATAAAAGTATTTGTGCTAACAAGAGGTGAAAATATTATTTTCTCCCTCACCCATACACATTATGTTCTTGATAGAGACACAAAGAAAAATCCTGAATGGCAGGAAAAAAATAATAGCCAAGTAACTTTCATTTTTATCATAATAAAAGAAAATATGTGTTTTAAAATCCTGAAAAGGTCCCTGAGAACTGTTTCTCATCTAACACATATAAAATATTTGTTCTCCATTCGACACGTATCTCACAATTTTCTGAAATCCAGCAGATCCTGACACTCTTTTCTACATTTAACATTTAGCAGGCATTAAGCAGACAGTAGGTACACAGAGCCAAGGGGACCAGAAGACATGGAATGGTTCCACAAAAGATTAATCTGGTATTGCAAGAGAATTCATCCAGCTCCATACTCTTCCTGTTAGCCTTTATCTATAAAGGAGCTAAATGTTTTTTATCATGGAAAACTGACAACGGTCTTGATGGACTTTTGATGGCATAAACTACAGCTTTTCATAGAGATTATTCCTGTGGACAGAAATCTGCTGTAGACAAAGCAAGCTGTCTACACCAGCTTTTTTTTAGAGTTAACACAGGCATACACTGACCCACACTGCTTTAATCCAGAGGACTGTGACAGTCACAAAGACCTCAAGTTGGAGACCATGCCTTTTGTTATGGAGTCATTCCCAAGAGAATTCCATAAATAAATAAATTTTAAAGAACAAATATTCACTACCTGTGCATTATAAAGCTCATTAATTTTTTAACTGTACATAACCATAGCATTCAACCGCAACAACAATGTAAGGTCAAGGTTTTATCTTAGTCTCAGTGACTTTTAAAATACATGAAAGAAGACCAAATAAGTGATACAATAATAGATGACATGAAAATTTTATGGTTTTTTGTTTTAATTGAAAAAATGAGGCACTGATCACAATGAAAAACAGACTATGTACTTAACCTCCAGCAGCTCTTTGCTTATGAAAACTTCACTAACACACTTGTTTCTATTAAAGTTCAAAATATTTTTTGAAAGTTTGCCAAGCGTAGGCATTTTGCAATGAAAGCATGAAATTTTATGATGCTTAAACAAACATTTATTGAAAGTAATGTTTATTCTACACAGTACACATTTGGTATTATGTACAGGAAAATCCTTTTTTATTTTTTAATTGAATTTGTCAATAATTTTTCTCAGTTTTGTCTCAGTTTCTCTAAGACAAGAGTGTACTTTGAGAGGACTTACAAACAGCTTCTGGAAAACATTTATGCTTTATTGAGCCCACCAATTCTACTGTCCCTGCATGTTAATAACTATATCTAGATTCTAAATAACTACATCAAAATTCATAATATGTTTTGAGGTACATAGAAAGAAATCAATGAAAGCTTGTGACCTGAATTCTTTCTGGTATTATCAAGGAACTATGGCTCATCTCATAGCAGCTTTCTAATAATTTCCACAGCACTATGCAGAACCCAATAGACTGAACCTACAAGATGGATCATGAGCTCAGGGGGAATTTCTTATAGATGGAGGTCAGACACAGTGCTTTTAATCTTCAAGATTTGTTTCATCTATACTGTGTCACAAAGTATGGATACTGCAGAACGTTAGCTCTGTGCTTCGAGCCTCTGGGGTGGCAGAGCGATACCAAGTACAGCTGGTCTCCAGCTCATTCCTTTTGGACAAATATTCCACAGTGAAAGGTACACATTCGCATCACAGTGAGGCAAAATATTTATACATTTTTAAATATTTATTTTTAAGAAGGTAAACAAAGGCAATTTTCTACGTACTTTTCTGCCCGAGCTGTCCCGGCGGTGGCGGCAGCGCTGGGGCTGTGCCGGGGCTGCCCGGGCCGGCCCCAGGCGGTGCCAGCGGCTGCAGCGGCCCCAGCGCAGGGCACGGCTGAGCCCCTCAGCCACGGGCGGGCGGGACAGAGCCCCGGGGAAAGCCTGGGCAAGGGAGGGCAAAACGCTGCCCGGCAGCCAGGGCTGAGCCGGGGGAACCCAGCCGGAAACAGCCCTGCCAGCCCCGAGGGGACAGCGGGAGCAGGGACGGGGGCAGCAGAGACCCGGCAGGGATGGATGGCCCTGCGGCCAGGGAGAGACCCCGGCCGGGCAGGGACGGCCCTGCGGCCACTGGGAATGTTCCAGGCTGGAGCAGCGAAATATGCGAGCAAGAAGGATCGGTAGGTTGACCACAGCCGTCCCATTCCCCACACCCCTGCGCAACCCGAGCAGCGGGGAACGGAGTAGTGAAAGGAAGCCTAGGAAGAAGGGGGAGTGGAGGGAAGGTTTTTGACTCTTTTCTCACTGTCCTACTCTGTTTTTAACTAGAAACAAATTAAATTAATTTTTCTAAAGTTGAGTCTGCTTTGTCCATGATGGTAGTTGTCTTTACCTTGCCATCTTCTTCCTCCGTATACTGTGTAAGAATGACAGTGAGAGAGCAGTTGGATGGGGATCTGGCATCTGGCCACAGCCTACTCTGCACAGTTTTATAGAACTTTGGTTAGCATGAATTCGTCATTAAAACATTTGCTTGAAAGATGATCTGGGTGGGAATATGAGTATCCAAGGTCAACCACTGCCCCCCCCCCGCCCCTTACCTACAACCCTGAGCACATAATGATTTTTCCCAAGACTAAGATGGAAAGAGGAGTAAGATTCTGTTAGTGGATGCTCAGCAGAATGTCCTCAGAGAATTATACAAGGAATTATTATTCTGAAGCCTCCAGAACAAGTCTTATTCTTTAAAAATCTTTAAGAGCTTATTTATAACAGAACTCAGGAGAGTTTGCTTGTTATATTTGTAATACTGCTGGGAACAATAATCAAATATATACCAAAAGCAGTTGCAAATTAAGCACAGTAAAACCACTGGATATGAAGACTGTATCATTACATAGGCAAATCTGTACTTGTGTGCTTGTGCCATGCCTGCCCAAAAACCTCCTATTTGCAAACCTTTGCAAACTAAAGATAAGTTGGATGTTTCCAAGTGAGTTCTCAGTGAAAAAACATTTTCTGTGCTAGTGCATCTTGTTTATCACTAATCCTGACTGACTGCCACAAAACTTGTAATGTAAAATGAACATCTGTGTAGTGAAGTAATGCTGAACTGTGCAAGGCAAAAAGAGCCTACATAGACTATAAAGATGATGATGAAATTGTCCTTCCCTATAATGGGAACTAAATATGTTGAATTTTCCTGTCACTTTTCTGTGGATCATATCAATTTCCTTTAGATGTGATTTTATTATCCCACCTAGGTCAACTGTATGGCTTTCATTTTTGAAAGATATTACTATTCAAGTTCATCAGCAAATCTGTTGGAAATCTAAGCACAAGACTGTGTCTGTCCAATTCTTACTCAATCACTGTCCAAAACAGACTAAAATCATAAATAAATGGGTTTTTTCCTAGGAAGCACTAACTTGCTACATAAAGGTGATAACTATAATTGAATACAGTGACATAATTGCCAACTATCTTCTCCGTCCCCCTAAATCTCTCAGTTTAAGCTGATTATATGCTACCTCTGACTCCCATGCAGTAGTTTTCCTGTTTCTGCAAATAATATATTCATTAACCAAGAATCATGGAATTATAAAGTGGTTGGGTTTGGAAGGGACCTCACAAATCGTCCACTTCCCTCCCAGCTGCCACAGACAGGGAACATTCCAAAAGACCAGATTGCTCAAAGCCTCTCTCAACCTGTCCTTGAACACTTCTAGGGGTGAGACATCCACATCTTTTCTGGGTAACCCCTTCCAGTGCCTCACCACCCTCACAGTAAACGAACTTCTCAATAGCACTGTCCATGTCCCTGAGGGAACAGTGACAGTCACTGGTCTTCACTCAGGCATCGAGCAGCTAACTGCAACTTTTTATGTATAATCATCCAGCCAATTCCTTGTCCACTGAGTGGTCCAGCCATCAAATCCTTGTCTTTCCTGTTTAGTGGCAAGGAATTCTCAGCTGATGTATTCTTTTTGGATTTCAGTAAAGCTCTCCATGTTGTCTCTCAGAGTATCCTTCTGGACAAAATGCCCAGCACACAGCTGGATAAACACATCATGCTATGGGTGAGCAACTGGCTCATGGGTTCGGCACAAAGGGTTGTAGTAAATGGGGTGACATCAGCTTTGCCACCAATGGGGTTCAGCAGGGCTTCATTCTCAGGCCTGTGCTCATCAACATCTTCACAAATGACTTGGGCACAGGAGCTGTTGACTCCCTCGAGGGCAGGGAGGCCCTACAGAAACGTGGACAAGCCAGAGGGCTGGGCAAGCACCAACCATATGAAGTGGTGAAACTGACTGACCTGTGTACCTCTCTCAGAATTAACATTTGACCTTGCACCTCTTTGAGAGATAAAAAAGAAAACTAATACTAGGCCATTTCTCAAGGATCACTATGCATGAATTACCTGATACAGCATAGTTATAAATCTCAAATAAACACTACTAATTCAAAGTTCAAGTTCAAAATATTGAGCTAAATTAGTACAAGTTTTATTAAAATAATAGACCTTTAAAGACTTTTTTTTATCCAGAAAACAGTTTAATAGCTCTGAAAGGAAATAGAAAGCTTTTCTACTGTCATTTATGTACTTTCATGCTCAAGGCTAGTTTATAACCAAAAGATATTGGCCGGACTGTTTGCAGGAAAGCTTTCCCTGAAAAACTGGTTAGTGCTCTGTATTACCTTGTAGAATGATACCATTTAACCTTGATACTCAGATGAAGAAAATGAAGTATCTTCTTAATAGTCTATGAATAAGTTAATACTCCTAGGACACAATAATCCCTGCATCAAGGAAAACAGAAGGATCAAATCTTTGTTAAAATTCAGAAGAGATTAGTGAATGTGCATTACATGAAAATACCCATTTCATCGAAAAATAATAACTGAAATAATTTTTCGAGTGCAATAGTAGCTTTTTCTAGGTATTGAAGACAAGTTTCAGAGGAGCGATGTATGATACATGAAACTTTGATGTGTAGACTGTGTAAAAGACAATACTGAAAACAATTTCATTGCTCTTTTAACTCGTCCCTGTATTTCTGTGTTTTCACTGAAATTTAAATGTAAAAAGAGGGAAAATGAGGTTGATAGTAAGGAAAAAATGCCACAGTTGTTGGCATAGTACTAATTTATATAATCCGTAAAATGAAATTCTCAGTTCTAGTAAGATGACTCACACATTGCTCTTTAAATAAGAACATACTTAACCTTTTAACTACAAAAGTTTGATTTGTCTGAAGCTTCTTTTGATTTTTTATAACTTTGAAGTCAAAATGAGATGTAAAATGGATTGTATGTCAAAACTTGACTCTGATCATATGTCACCTTTCACATCATAAAGAGAAAAGAAATTAAGTTTCTATGTAGAATAAAAACAAATGTCAGAACCTAGTGAAAAGAGAGCAAGCTAAGACAAAATGGTGGGTATATATATTCTTTTTTGCTGTACTCCTTGAAGGCCACACTGAAGATTCAATGGAAAAAACCCTCCGAGATTAACAACTGCCTCATATCACCAAATAGTAAAATATTGTTTTGAAAAGTGAAATTATTTACCTGTCTGAAAGTATCCTACCACCATGCAAACAAACTAACTGATGATCCTGTCTATCATCAAGTTAAATCTTTTTCTTATTTCTACTACTTTTAAATTTTTTGTGGTGGGGAAATATACAGCCCACAGAATAGCTTTGCTTTAACTGAGGCTTTCTAAATTTCAGGCACATCTAAATCTTATGTTCTAAATCAAAATTTCATTTTCATTTACTAATACATGAACAACAGATGCTGTTACAAGTGTTTCTAGGCATTAAAGATTTTTTTTTATCGCAGCTTGATTTATTGAGATACAAGAGAAAAATAGAATGTTAAAATTCTGGGATGTATGATCACTTCCTTTATTCCATTATTCATAAAATCTTTCTTTTTCATGTGGTGTTTCAACAGCTCTTAATTGCTTTGCATTTTAGAAGGCATATAAACCAATGGTGCATAGCAAGAGGAAAATAATGGCCCAATGTTCATGGCTGGCAAACAGTATCAATTACCTGTGATAAACAAAATTTTAAAGCATGTTTATAAAGGAGGAAGAGTATGCTGTTGAATTTCTTTACGACTGAAGAGGGGTTAAGGGAAATACAACTTTTAAATTCAGCCATGGATTTTGATTACTCTTATTTACTTACAGCACAAAACTTTAGTTCTGAGATGAAAAAGCATGTTTTTCTGGAAAGCAGATGAAGAGCTTGTGGAATTAATGGAACATAAATGTACTGTTTTCTCCAGACTACTAATCTACTGATTTTCACATTAAACTCAAATGCCATTCTAAGGCATATTGGGTTTTATTCCAGAGAAGTATTTTTACAGTCAGCCCATCTGACACGGTACACAAAACACAAGCAAGTGATCAGGTTATTTCAGACAAAGTTCTCCATTCAGGCAGACTTAAAGTGGTTTCCTTGTTTACTGGACAGATATCTTAAAAGAACTCCTGATTGGAGTGTGTGTGTGTCTGTCAGGCTGCTCAGTTTTTGTGCTGAATTCTGCCACAGCCAGCTTGCCTGGAATGTGATGGTTTGCTCAAATGCATACCATGAAGTAAAATGTCTGAAAATGGTGCCTGGTTAAGAGCTTAGACCTGCATGGTATCTATAAATTGAGAGCCCTGGTGGCCAAACCTGTATGTATGCTAATAGAAGTACTGACACCCTGATCCAACCAAAATCTACTTGTGCTTTTTACTTCTAGCAGTTTGAGTTTTAATTCATGCCTGCATAGTTCGCACCTTAAACACCTCCATAACTTTTTCAGATTCTGTCCCTATGCCCCTTTACAGTTCATTCAAGTTTACATTGTAACACCTACAAAATTTAAAATCTCCGTGAATGCACAAGCATCCCAAATTTAAAGATATAATTTTAGATAAATAAAGTAAGTAGCCTGCAAACTGAATGGTAGATTGCCACCCCATTGCTCTTCTATCCCCATCCAATTTAACTTCTCCAAGCCATTTCTGAGTTTACATTCTTATCATGCTACTTCTTATACATCTCCTTCCCTGGAATAAAAAATATAAACACTACCTCACCCACTGCTCATCATATTCATAGTGAGTCTTTCAGAGCAATTTGAGAGACCTTGAGATGAGATACCCTATATTGCTTCTTATGTTAATAACAGAGTTGCAGACTTAATGTCCTTATTAAGCATTTTGATTTAACTTTTGAAATGAAATTGCTCATTGATCGACCTATAGTGAGTTTTCTGTTTTAGTAACCAGATCACTTTCTTGAGTGGGTGTATTTAATTTTGAAATTGTAGTGGTTGTGTAGTTAAAGGGTGTCATCCCCTCCTACAGCTGCATTTCCTTCATAAACATTTAATTTCTTTCAGTATCATAGTACAGATTGGCTTAATTTACTCCCTCAGTTTCCTTATATTTTCTTCCTTCCTTATATTTTCTTCCTTAAAACTGTCTTTACCATCACCTGCAAACTTTGACCTCTCCTTGCTTATCCCATATCCCTGATTAATGAACTAAATATAAATCAAAACTTTGTTAAGCTGCTTTCATGGTATAAGCTACTATTAAGTCATAGTCTAATGTTTTTGCATATGACAGAAACTGGAAGTGCACCCCATCTTGTTCCTAATCTCCAGGGTTTTTTCCAATTATTGGCAGTCTTTTTCAAAAATATATTGCATTTTGAATGTTTGAATACTCCATGGGAGAAGGATCTTATAATATTAATGCTTTAATTATACTAAATTATACAAAAAAAATTATTTCATGTATGTGCAGAGGTGAACAAATGCTACAGGAAACAGTTAAAAGATAACTGACTTTATCAAACCTGATATGTGAAAATATAGATAAGTACTGACAAGTCAAATGTATCTTAGTAAGAGTTAACCAAACAACAGCTTAAAAAAACCAAACACTGACCATTACTTCATTCTTCCTGACTCTGTAAGTTCTATAGGAATCCAGAGTAATTTACATAACAGTAGTGAAAAGTCTTTTTAGAGTTTAATGAAAGATTTTTTTACTCTGTTAAAACAGATTGACCAATCTCTCAAACGCTGGACAATTACATCAAGAATTGTCAGAGTATCCAGGTCTCTCCAATGCTCTGATATACCAAGTGAGCAAATAGGAACTATAATACAAAGCAAAAAAACTCCAAACCAAACAGAAAACCCATAAAAAAACCCCAACCCAAAATATTCACTGTGAAATTCAGGATAAATCAGACCTACTTAGAGAAATGTACTGTAGACATGCTGAATCTGCCAGGATTTTCCCAGTAAACCCAACCAAAATTCTCTAAGCTGATGGATGACAGATATTTGAATATCGCATAGTGATGCTTTCATATTGACATCCAAGCAAGAAAACTGATTGCAGATATTATTCACCAAAAGTGTCTATTATCATGGTTTAAATAAAAACAAATCTTTGCCTTACAGCATTTCTGACTTTTGGCAATCCTTTCATCTTGTGTTTGCTATCTGCAGGAACAACACGTACAAAAAATCCACTGAAAGGACATTCACTTCAGAGAAGCTCATATCTTCAATGAATATATTCCTAATTGTTTCTATATTCCTGTGGAACTGCCAGAAGTAATTGCCACAAAAGTTGCAGTCATCCTCTCACTATAATATGATATTGAAATACCATGCAGATAAGCATCTGTTTAGGAGAATGGGATTCATGTATGTCATACTTTGAAAAGTAAATGAACCAAGAAAATATACAAGTAAAAAAGTCCCAAACCATTAATTCTGAATGAAGACAGCAACTGTTACATATCTTAGATTTACGTGTACGGATTTTAGATCAGACTGCATCAAGTTTACAAGTTATTTCAGGTTTAAAAGCCATTGTAATGTTCACTTTGCATATATTTGTATTGTTTAAAAATAAAATTACACTCTAGCATGTTTTCAGCTTTCTTTAATCCTCCTTGGTTTTGCTTAGCAACAACAATCATCTTTGATCATTCAACTGTGTGATGTTTGCTGTCAGGTGTACTGTTTGTTTCCAAAGGAAGAATATGAAGGCTCACAGAATGAGCAGAAGCTTAATGTCATCAACTACATGTGACATATAAAAAGCCAAAAGGTGAGAAATAATACTGTGGGGAATGTTCAGTGTAGCCAGGCTAGGCTACACTTCCAGCTTGGCTGGGGCATTCTGAGCTCAGTATTGGATTTGACTGATAAATTCTGATATTGTTAGAAGATGATGTTGGTATGCACAGACATGTCTTCTCTCATTTTTGTTTAATTCTTTTTAATAATGACAAAATACTAATCAAATACTAATAAAAATTCTGATTAAACAATAATTCCTAGTTTTTAGCAGAAAAAAATCTGCCACCCTGACCTTTAAATAAAGCTTGTGAGACAGATAAGCTACCAGTCTGTAAAAAGCTAAGAAGTGTTTGGATTTTCTTAAAGGGCCAAAATAGAGTATCTTAAATTCAAGTTGATTAATTTAATAAAGATCACAGAGAAGTTTCAATTGGAAGTGAACCCAAGCAGGTTATGTTCTAAAGAATGCACCTCTTACAGTTTTCAGCATAGTTTGAGTTAGTTTGTCGAAAATCTGGTAATATCCATGCCAGATCTGATGTCCCAGATGTTGGAGATTTTGTTCAACACCAAGTGCTCATAGCTGATTCAAAGAAAGACAAAGAACTTCCCTGTGTTTGGTAAACAAGAAGAAAAAATCAGGTTGTGACTAAAGTTATACTAAAAGTTCTCTAATATGACATTAATCAAAATTTAGCTGTCATCAAAGGTAGGAAGCAGTCTTTATAATCATGTTAGCTAAGTGGCAGGCAAACCTGCCCGGAAATGTAATCCAATCACACAGGAAATCTTCTCTTTATGTTTGGAAACATGAAGATTTTATCTTCTCTTCCTGAGGAGGATTTATCTTATCTAAGGGCATACCCTCAATAATATAAAGAATTAATCCTTTAATGCTACAGACTTTGCATTAGTCATAGCTTGTAGCAATGAGTGCCAGAAAATAATTAGTATTGTGTAAAGAAATTAAATATTTAGCTTTTTTAATTAATTGCTTTCTATTTCATTAATACCCTTGTAGATGTATAGTGCAACAGTTAGCAAGAATCCCAATGTGTAAGCTACTCTTTCTATAACAGCTCCCATTTTCAAAAAGGCCTACTAGTTTCTGGTATTCATAAGATCCTAAAAAAGTGGAATTAGAAAGTCAATTTCATTTAAGCATACATAATTCTCATTGTCTCTGGGCTGTTTTACTGTAGGAACATTTTATCACATGACAAGGGGCAAGTTCTTTGTTTTCTTCTATCTGAGAAGTATATTTGATGTCCAAATACAGAACAGCCGGAGGGTATAACTGTGGCTCAACATTTTGAAATAGTTAATTTGCAAGATCTGCAGTTGAAGAACTGTGCTCAAAACAGAATGTAAGAAAACTGATTTTCTGGTATTTGGAGTTAATCTCTTTCTCAGTATTTCTGTATGAATCTGTATCTGAGAGAGCTGCTTCAGTTTTTCAGTCAATAAAATGAAATTCATAATTTTAGGCCATGAATCTTATAACCTCCTTCAAACATTTTCTTTAGATAAAGATCAATTATGGACTTTGAGCATCTCTTTCTTTTCACAGATTATAAAGTTTAGCTGCATAGTTCAGAAGTGAACATTTGATCCAGTGTGCCTCTCAACTTAAAGCTACCTCATAAGTTAAAGCTGCATGTGTGTGCATAGCTGAAACCAGGACAGGTATAAAAGCTATTTTTATTGCAATCTCATCTGTAAAGACAACTCACAAAATTACATCAAAGAATTATAGGCTCATTTCCAGTGAAGGATGTATCCATGTTCACAATACCTGAAAATTACACAATATGTTAATTAAACTTCTGAACAGCCTGTTGTAGTGGGTTGACACTGTCCCAGTACCAGGCACCCACCAAAGCCTCTCACTCACTCCTCTTTTGCAACTGGACAGATGAGGGAAAATTTAAAGGAGGGTTCATGGGTTGAGATAAGGATGAGGTGAAATTGCTCATCAAATAACATCACAGGCAAAATGGGCTTAATAGGAGATATGCATTGAATTTATTACACCAGCAAAATCAGAGCAGGATAATATGAAGTAAAATAAACTCTCAACAACAGCTTCTCCCCACCCCTGCCTCCTTCCCAGTCCTGTCTCCTACCCCAGCAGTGCAAGGAGACAGGGAACGGGGGTTATGACCAGTTCATCTGAAGAAACCTGAGGTTTTCTTCTGCTGTGCAGGGAGAGGAGTCTTTCCCCTGCTGCACTATGGGATCTCTCCCACAGGAGACAGTTCTCCATGAACTTTACTAATGTGACTCCATCTCACGAGCAGGAGCTCCCTGCCAACTGCTGCAATAAGGGTTCCTCCCACAGTCACACAGTCCTCCCAAAACTGCTGTAGAGTGGGTCATTCTTCCAAAGGATGCAGTCCCTCCAGGACAGGCTGCTCCATCCTGAAGGCAGGGCCCTCTCTCTCCCCTGGGCCTCCCACTGGATCACAGCCTCCTCCAGGCATCACCTGCTCATGTTGGAGCTCCTCCATAGGCTGCGGGGGAATCTCTGCATCCCTTGTGGATCACCATGGGCTGTGGGTGGATCTCTGCATCCCCCATGGCCCCCCATGGCCCCCCATGGGCTGCAGGGGCACAGCTGCCTCACCATGGTCTGCACCACGGGCTGCAGGGGAATCCCAGATCTGCTGCCTGGAGCATCTCCTGCCCCTCCACGTGCACTGACCTTGGTGTTGCCATGTTGTTCTGATATGTTCTCACTCCCCTCTTCTGTGGCCACAATTAAAACTGCACAACTTTTTGTTTTGATTTCTTATTAAATATGTTACCACAGAGGTGTTGCCACCATCTCTAACTGGTCCAGCATTGGCCAGGTGTACATCCATCTTTGGAGCCATCAGGGATTGGCTCTGCAGGACATGGAAGAAGTTTCTAGCAGCTTCTCACAGAAGTCACCGCTGTAGCTTACCCTACTATTACCAAAACCAGGCCAGACAAAACCAATACACCTATCCTTGCTTATTTTAAAACAGTGGGAGAAGACAGTTACAAAATTCTGACACTTAAAGTTTATAAAATTAGAGCAGCACTGACAGAAGTTCATGACTCTTACATGATTCATCCTGTTACAGCACGCTTTCTTAATACAGAGCTCATAACAGAAGAATATTGTATGTGTCACTTTGAATCCTCATTCACCCAGGCCTAACTGATATCTAAGAAACAGCAGGGCACCTTAAAATCCCAATAGTAGCTGATACCTCTGATGCCAGTGTCGAAAACCTACAATTTCTATAGAACAGTGACTTTGCAGCAATGACTTTAAAGTACTGCTGAGGACTTTGATAATGCACGGAACAAAAGGATTGGTAGTCTGAAGGAGATAAAATTCAAACATTTTCTTAATATACTCATAGCATAAAATATGATAGACTGTAGAAGTTATGAGTTGATGTAATCAACCATGAAGTAGGAAAACAATAAAATACAGCTAGGCTCCTTATTACAATGCCCATGATGACTATTTTGACAAAACCTATCAGTAATAGTATTCTCTAAGCTGAAGTGGAATAAACTAATAAGCTCATTATATCAGAAAAAGAAAGTTGTGAAGGCTGAACATCTGTATGCAGTAATGAACATTCTTTAACTGGAGACAAAGCCAAAGGAAATACCAACTGTTGCACTGAAAATTGCCGAGATTCACTCCTGGTTTACTAACAGCTGGAATCTCTAATTATCTTAATATAATGAGACACTTTAATCTTCACTAAAGTATGTTTCAAAAGTCTATCCAAAGATTTTTCTTCATCAAAAAAATGCAGTTAAACATAATCTGTCAACGGTATATACAGTCTGATTAAATTCTGTTCTTGGCTCCAGCTGCTTAGTTTCACCTGTTGAGGTGACATAAATATTCCTGAAATGCAAATTTAATTTAGAGTGCAGCTAAAAAACCACCATTTTTAAAATAAATTTTATTTAAAGATGTGATGTTTTTATAAAAGAAAACCCAAAACAAACAAACCTCTCCCTCCCACCCCCCCCCAAAAAAAAATAGCAAGCACACAATTTAACATTTTTATTTTTCCACTGTGTTGTTGCAATTGCACACATAAACAACAGGAAGTACTTCTGAAAAGTCATTTTCAACACAAACAATAGGCATCTTAAGGATACCCAAGCTCCTCATTTTGAGTATGCATTCTGTAATGATATCCCCTATTACGACTACTATAATTGTCTGTATACATACAGTTGCCATACAGGAGAGTTTTGCTTGTCACTAGAATTTTCTTGTCAGAAAGATTTTCCTTGTCAGAAGAAAGTAGACTTTTCTCAGATATTAGTGGTTTTGTATAACAATAGGCCCAAACAGAAATTGGTATTTGCATTTTTTTAAAAAAAGCAGAAACATAAATTACATTGGGGGGAATAAAAAAAGCCCAGAACCAAACCCAAGATGGAATTCAGAGAAGAAATGGGTTTAAGTTCTAACATTCTTTATGTCTGAAAATTTGGTCATAACCCTAAGTCTGAAATGCATTATGAAAAGATGAAAGAGATGAATATTCCTCTTGGTTTATTTTCTCTAGATTTAAATATCCTTGTTACATTTGTGGAGTTTACTTTGAAGTTATCCTTACTTTAGCTGTCACTATTTAGAATTTCTTATAAAGGCAATGATGTTATAAAGCAGAAATGGCTAAACAAGCTTTGGGACACATTTTATAAAATTTATAAAACCAGTTGGAAAGTCGTTTGGGGGATACATGAGTCAATCCTATCTTCATTTTTGCTAATTCCTTCAGAAAACTTAAGAGCAGGAGGTTGGGATATCTTCTTAAAAAATCCATTCTCAAACAGAATATGCAGATCCATATGCTTACTAATTAATACAGGTTGTTTTTTTTTTTTTTTACTGGTTTAATACTGATATCAGGAGAATAGATCTGCACTTTACTATATCTCTTTCTAGAACTTTTTTTTTTTTTTTTAAGTCAGTGTTACATTTTCTACCCTAGCTTGGTAGCAAAGAAACTGATAAACTCCTGCTTAAAAATACTATTAGTAATTTATCTGCTAGAAAGTAAATACCATTCCAGTCTTGCTGACTTGTGAGCGTTCATGCTATCAACTTGTTCCATATCCTCCTCAATTTCAGACTGATCCTCTGCTGAGCCATCTGCTACGAGGAGTTCTAGCATGTGAATTGCTGTCATTCTTTCATAGTGTTACCTCTTGAAGAATTTTAAGTTTTCTGTACAGGTCCTGCCTTCTCTAGGCACCCTTAAAACCAGATCTGCAACTAAATGAGCAAACTTGCTTAATGGGTTTTTTATTTTCCTGTCTGAAGAAGGTATTGCTGTTTATGTTGATTCCTATGTTAATTGCTTTTCAAAACCTTCTGGATTAATTTAATTTCAAATCTTTTTTTTGCCAAGGTTCCTCATATTTTTTACTTTCTTTCTGAAAAAGCTCTCTTCAGCTCTTTAGAGCTAGGAGACATTTTCTTATGTCTAATGATTTTTCTTATCTTTTGGCTAAACCACCCTTTTTTTGTATTCATTAGTGCTGCATTTTTTGGAAGGTATCCTTCAATAATGGCCACAAAACCTATAAGGATTTAATCCCCTTAGCTTTTCTCTTCAATTTCTTCCTTAAAAGTGTCTTTATTTTTACACAGGTTAATTTTCAATGGACCTACTTGCTTTTGTAAGTTCTGTGAGGATGCTAAATATGATGGCAATCATTGTTAAACATTTACTCCTCATCAATAAAATCTTTACCCAGACCCTGGACACTGCTTGGTACCAAATCACAGATTGCACCTCCTCTTGCAGGCTGCCTATACCACTGTTCTAAGAAACAAATAATCAGCAAATTTAAAACTTTTTCCACTGTATTGCATTCTGGTGTTCTGTTTGCTGCATGTACATAGCAGAGGAAGAGGGAAGGGGAGAAGGTGGATTCTCTCACCATGCTGTAATTTCTCTTTCTGCCTCTTTATGTGTCTTGGCATATAGCGATAAATGACTGTCTGAAGACTCACTGCATGCAGAATCTGCATTACTTGCTAGGATGATTATTTGATTTGATTTGATTCTAGCTCTCTTTAACTTACACTACTAATTTGTGACCAAAATAGCTTACTGTGAATTTTTGGGTATTTCAGTGTGAAAATGACAAACTTTGGTCCTTCCACAAGTCTGCTGTTGAATAGTGTGTCAGAGACATCAAGAATGGCTAGACATTTCAGTCCCTTCATCTTATTTCTTTGTCACATTTCTCTCTGAAAATTAGGTGACACACAAAGAAAATGTTGAACAGAGTAAGCCAGATTATTCTCTTTTCATATAATGAACATGGCAAGGGTCTGCCTAGGACATGTTACATAATGTTAATGATGAAGTTGTGCTTTTAAATGTCAAGAAGGACAACTCAAGTTAGCTTTTGAATTGTAATATTTGTGAAAAAAAAACAAACTGTGAAACTTGGCAGTAGAGACTTGTCCTGGTTTAGAGAGACGGGTATCTGCCAGGGGAAACTGGAGTTTTCCCTGGAATGGAGAATGTAACCCCCCTTCCCTCCGAATTACT